>BMAW01004589.1:0-13926 GCA_019974015.1 Nephila pilipes | reverse complement strand
CATCTAGGAGGTTTCCCATTGGTTCTTGGGTGACCAATCGGAGATCGCGTAGAGAGTGACATCTGTTGTTTGAGAAAGAAGTTGAAAAGTATTAAAATAAACAGGGAGTTATTTGAGATATATTAGGAAGATTTCTTCTGAGATTTAAATTAATGGGTCTATCTAAACTACTAATTGTGGGATTGGGGTGATTTGAAAGGCTATTGTAGAATGAGGAGGATAGTTTTCTAATGGTTTGAGGGATGGATTCGATGTTAAGTTCGTCATGGAGAACTCTTCTCGGAATGAAATTGGGAGCATTCGCCATAATACGGAGTGCTCTGTTTTGGAGGATTTGAAGTTTATTAATGTTTGTTATTGATGTCGATCCCCATATGGCACAGGCGTAGGTGATAATGGGTTGGAGATATTGAAGGTAAATAATTCTTTTATTGGAGAGGGAAAGTTGAGATTTTTTTCTAAGCAGGGGGATAAATTTACAAAGGTTGGTTTTAAAATTTTTGCAGATCGCATTAACATGAAGGGTAAATCGGAGGTTGCGGTCGAGTACAACTCCGAGGTAATTTGCTTCGTTTGTCCAGGGTATTGGGTTATTAAAAAGGTATAGGTCTATGGTGCTGTTGACTCTTGAATTTCCTTTTCTGAAAATGACTGCGTTGGAATTTTCCGTATTAATGGCAATTCTCCACTTAGTTAGCCATTTTTGGAGCGTTCTGAGGTGTCTTTGAAGGGTTTGAGTTGCAAGTTCCGGGTTTCGGTGTTGGCTTAGTAGGGCAGTGTCGTCCGCGAAAAGGCAGGTATCTATGGTATTGGAGGTGGGAAAGTCGCTGGTGTATAAAGAATAATAAAAAGGCGATAAAATTGCCCCTTGGGGACAGCCCGCAGTAATATTGCCTTTTCTGGATAATACGTTATGGATTTTCACTTGAAATGTCCGATTTCGGAGAAAGCTATGAGTGAGGTGAATAAGGTAATCAGGGAAGTGGAGGGTGATCATTTTGGAGATTAATCCGTCATGCCACATCCGATCGAATGCTTTTTGGACGTCTAAAAATAGTCCGACTGTTACTTGATTGTTATTATAGCCATTAATTATTTTGTCCGTCACCCGAAGGAGTTGGTGTTGTGTGGAAGTGTGTTCGCGGAAGCCGTGTTGTTCTGGGGGTATGATGTGATTTACTTCTGCAAATGTTTGAAGTCTTTTTAAAATAATTTTCTCGAAAATTTTTGCAATGGTGGGAAGGAGGCTAATGGGTCTATAATTTAGTGGGAGACTTTTGTCTTTGTTAGGTTTAGGAAGTACGGTGATTATGGCGTTTTTCCAAGCGGCTGGGAAATGTTGTAGCATCAGACATTTGTTGAAAATTTTTGTGAGGTGAGTTATTTCGTTTATAGGGAGTGATTTGAGGACTATATTTTTAATGTTGTCTTCACCGGGAGATTTTTTAATTTTTGTGTTTAGTATAATTTCGCAGACTTCTTCGGGTGACGTGAGTGGGGGGGTGGAAGGATCGCTGTTAAGGAAATATCTTCGAACTTGCCTCTCGACCAATTCAATATGCAAGTCTGAATATGGAGTTGTGTTCTCTTGAAAAGAATCTTCAAAGGAGTCTGCGAATAAATTTGCTTTCTCTGTAGTGGTGTATACGAATCCCCTATAGCCGAGCAAAGGTGGGATGGAAGTGGGGGTAGATGTTTTAAATTTCTTCACAATCCGATGGAGTGAACAGTCGTGAGTAGAGGCTTCTTTTAATTCTTCGTTTATATTTGATGTTTTAAAATTTTTAAGGATGGAGTGGATGGTTTTCTGGAGTTTGTTTAGATCTTTTTTGATGCCTGGGTCTCTTGTATCTTGCCATCTTTTACGGAGGCGATTCTTAGTTTGGATGATGGTTCTGATTGGTTGCGGGAGAGGTAAGGGAGCGTGGGGGATGAATTTGCAGGTACTTGATTGGTTGATCGTTCGCTGGATGGTTTCGGTGAAGTTGGCGGCTGCTGTGTCGAGGTCGTCCGGGGTGTAGATGATGGGGTTTCCGTCCATTGAGTGGTGTAGAAAATATTGGAATTTTTTCCAGTTAGTGAATTTATAAACATTGTTTCTTGGGGGTGAAAAGTTGTCGGGGTAGATGATGAATGACAGAGGGTGGTGGTCGCTGGAGAGTTCTTCCATGACGGTAACTGAGGTGTTAGTTAAGCCTTTCGCGATGCAAAAGTCTATGGTGGAAGGTCTTTCGTTTCTTCTCATCGGGATTCTGGTGGGTACGGAGGGTGCAATAATTTCTAATCCATAGGTATGGGCGAATCTGTGAATTTCTCTTCCTGCTTGATTTTGTGATCTGAGACTGTTGTTCCAGGTGTTATGCTTCGCGTTAAAATCTCCTAGTAAAAGGCAGTTACTTCTGTTGCGGAAAATTTTTTGAAGATCGGGAATCAGGTTTCTTATGTTTGTTGGTGGTCTGTAGGTGGAGCATATCGTGATCGGTCGGGAGGTAGTTTCGATGTTAATGGCAGTAATGTTTAGCGCATTTGTGGAAATATTAATTTCATGGTGCGGGATGGAATTTTTGATTAATAGGGCCGTGCTTCCTCCTCGATGGGTGAGGCGGTCGGTTCGATAGGTTGAGTAATTAGGGATGTGGAGGTTGTCGCAGGGACGGAGAAATGTTTCCTGCAAGGCGATTAAGTCAGGATTGTTTTCGTTTACAAATTGGAGGAATTCGTGTAACTTATTTTTTATGCCGTTGGCATTCCAACACATAATTTGTAGGGAAGGACGACTATTGTTGGTTGTACTAAACATTAATTGCATCTATTTGGAGGAGGGACATGATTTCGGTGAATCGATCGGATTTGGACTTACCGGATTTTGAGATGGCTATGAATTTTTTAAGCATTTGAAACATTTCAATGCATTCCGGGTCATGGAGTTGTTTGAATAATTCGGTGATATTGGAGCTTTGTGGTTGCGCAGCAGTAGGTTCAGGGTTTTGGGGAGTTATGGTAGTCGGGGTTTTGAGGGCATCGGCGTAGGATGCTGGAGTGGTGTGGTGGTCTGGACGCACTGCCCTAATTTCTCTTTTTTCTTTCAGTATGGACTTTAACTTCATGCGTTGTTCATTCGAGGTTGATTTTTTATTGTCTTTCTTCGGTTTATTGAGGGGGTTCATAGGGCATAGTAAGTGGTTTGCGGTGTGTTCGCCCTGACACAGACCGCAAGTGGGTGGGGTATTAATATCCTTTTTACAGTCGCGAGTGAGATGTGGGTTACCACATTTTAAGCATTTAGGATTCCTGGTACAGTATTGGCTGTTATGGAAAAATCCTTGACAGCGGTAGCATTGGGGGGGGCCTATTTTTTTCTTCAAGGATTCGACCTCAATTTTTAATGAACAGAGTTCCGAAATGTTATAAATATCTTTATTAGTGTCGTTTTTGGGGAGCGACACTAGGAAGAGGGGCATGGGGGTGGCTGTTTTCTTATTGGTCATGACATGGCAGTTTGTGGGTGAGAATCCAAGATTTATCAGATCATTAATTATTTCTTCGGGGGGCATGTCAACCGGGATGCCTCTCAGTACGACACGAAGTTGTTTGTCCTCGGGCAATTGAAAAGTGAAGTGTTGAAGGTTGGTTTCAGTTGCGTGGCGTCTGATGATATGGTAAGCGGCTGGGGTTTGGGGGTATATCCGAATGGAGGTTCCTATTAATTTGGCAACTAGTTTTATGCCAGTTAAGTTTTGAAGTGTTTTTAACAGCTCGGCAGAGTTTTTTACATTATCGATGGTGATGGGGGGGTGTATTGTTTTTTAGCTGGAGGTGGGGTGACGTCCTCGTCGTCAATCTCAATTTGTTCGGGGATATCATCTATTACTAAGTCGTTAAATTTATTACTGCACTCTGTAGTGTCAGTAGTAGCGATTTTTTGTTTTTTCGCGGCAATTGATTTGATGGGGGTGGATTTCTTTCTACGGGATTGGAATTGAAATTGTTGGGGTCGGTTAGCATCCGGCAATCCCCAGGTGTTTATTAGGTCTTTAAATATTTCATTCTCTTGTCGGAGTTCTTCATGCTTTAAGATATTGAATTTTGATCTTACCTCTTCTTGTATGGTGTAGAGGTCGGCCGCATAGTCATTTTTCTCTTCCTGGGTAGAGAAATGGATTTGGGGGATACAGTTCATGTAATCTTCAATTTTTGCATCAGCTTGAAGGCATTGCTCAGATAAGGTATTATTTGCGACCAATTGTTTGATCGTAGGGATGGAGACGGGAACAGGAGCTTCGGTCGAAGTTTCCATGGTAGTGATGAATGGAAGTTCGTTCTGAAAAGAACGTTTTGTCTTTGAAGTGATCTCAGTTGAGGAAGAATCCACAGTGAGATAAAATCAGGAGCTTTGAAGATGAGCAGGAACACTAAAAAGGGCGATACGTACTCCAAATTACAGTATGAGCAGACATAGCAAAACCCTCCAACTTCTAATTCAGTAGCACACATCAGGGGCAGCCAATGGCATTACTTCCCTCTGCCCTCCATCAACCAATAGCAAAGCAGCCTCTCCACATCTCCATCTCAAGACATCCCGGAAAATTCCCAACTCAAGACTCATCTACTCCGGATTCAACCACCAGCCAATAGGAATACAGTACACCACCAGCCGACCAATCACAGCCCAACTTCTCGATTTCTACCTTACAGAGAGACTATTAGCCAAAAACAGACATTTCTTCACCTAAGAACTCTGATACGAGCTTGAGGGCCGCTTGCGCGGCCTAGACGCTCGAAGATAACGCAACTTGCGTGCGTGCATGTTAAAAAATTATTAAGGTGGCTTATAGGAATCTAAGAGTACAGTGCGGGGTCTTTTTGTATTAAAATTAGGGGTGTAATTTTCTAAATTTATCATATTGATGTTGTTAGTGTTTTCAAGTGAGCTAAAAAAATTTTTGGCTATTTTTTGTATGAAGGTTTTAAAGGTGGGAATTTTTATTGCTTTATAAATTTCACTATTGAGGGTATACCATCTAGAATTGGTGATCATTCTTAGTGTTGTATTTTGTGTGATTTCAAGTAATTTTATGTTTGTTTTTGCCGCGTACGCCCAAATGGGACATGCATACGTTATTATTGGTCTTAGTACGGCTGTGTACAGAAGCAGTTTATTTTTTAAATTCATTTCGGAATCCCGGCAAATTAGGGGATAGATGCTGCATTTAGCTTTCCGGAATTTTTCTCGCGTGTGTAAGATATGTTGTTTCCATGAGAGTGTTTTGTCTAGAATTACTCCTAGATATTTAGTGCTCTGAGACCAGGGAATTTGTTTTCCGTAAAAAGTGGGTGGGGGGTGTTAGTGTTTCGTTTTTTGGAAAATAAAACCACTGCCGATTTCTCGACGTTGATTTTTATTTTCCAATCATTGTAAAAGTTTTGTAAGAGGAGAAGGTGTTTATTAATTGCGTATGTGACTGTTTTAATATTTTTGTATTTAGCGAGTATGACAGTGTCATCTGCGTACATGTTTAAAATTGTGAGGTTGTAGTTTGGTATGTCATTTAAGTAAAGATTATAGAGTATAGGACCGATTAAACTGCCCTGTACTACTCCATAATTCGTGTCAAGTGTGTTTGAGAGTGTATTATTGATTTTTACTTGATAGTTTCTATTTATTAGGTAGGAGTGTATTAATTTAATAAGTGGTGCTGGGAAATTATATTTTATTAGTTTATATGTGAGGCCTTCTATCCAGACGCGGTCGAAAGCTTTTTGTATGTCTAGGAAAACCGCGCCTGTAGATTTACTTTTTTCAAGTCCTGATGCTATAAATTCTGTGAGTTTTAGTAATGGGTGGGATGTGGAGAGGTGTTTCGTGAAGCCATATTGGTTGGGATTTCTGATGTTTGTGGTGTCAATGTGTTGATTTATTCTGGTTAGTATTATTGATTCTGTGATTTTGCTGATTGAAGAGAGTAAGGCTATGGGTCTGTAGCTGTCAGGGTGGCGGGGATTTTTCCCCGGTTTAAGAATAGGAAAGATAATGGAGGTTTTCCAGTTGGTGGGAAAGTATTGTTGTTTGATTATTTGATTAATTAAATAAGTTAAGATGTGTATTAATTTAGGTGGAAGGTTTTTAAGCATTTTGTTTGTTATGTTGTCTTTTCCTGGTGCTTTATTTGTTGCTATTCTTTTGATGTAATTAGTGATTTCATGAGGCCAAGCTGCATCTATTGTAGTGGGTGGTGGATTAGAGAAAAAAATTTGTAGTGTGTTTTTGACTTTTTGGTCAATATCAGTTTTGTATTCTGGTGGTCTTGTGTTTTCTGTGAAATTATTAAGTAGGGTTGTGGCTATTATATTAGATTTGTCAATATCAGAGTCAATTGTGTTATTTTGAAAAAATAGTGGTGGGATTTGGCTTCTTTTATTTTTGAGTGATTTTGTGATTTTCCAGATGGAGTTGTCTTGTGTATTTAAATTTTGAAGGGTTTGAGTCCAGCTGTCTTGGGAGAATTTTTTAATTTCTTTTTTAATATTATTTTGAATTCTGTTGACTTCAGTTTTGAGTTGTGGATCTAGTGTTTTTTGATATAGTTTTTTGGTTTTGTTTCTATGTTTGATGAGAAGTTTAATATTTAGTGGTGTGTATCTTTCGTTTTTATTTGATATAGGTTTGGAGGCTGCTTGATGTGCATTAATAATGTTATTAGTGAATTCTGTGATTTTTGATTCTAGGATGGTGTTGTTATTTATGTTTGTGAAGTTGAGTGGGTTGGTGTTTTTATTAACTGTGTCTCTAAATTTTTTCCAATCTGTAGTTATGTTCCTTTTGTTAATATAGTGTGTGAGTGTAAAATTAAATTCTATTATAATTGGGTTATGGTCTGAGGATAGTTCAGGTATGGATGTAATGTTGTATTTCTAATTAAAGTTTTTGATTAAGGCAAAGTCTATTGTGGATGCTGAGTTATTTCCATATCTTGTGTGTGTGGGTGGGTATGCTAATGTTATGTCATGTAAATTAATATATTTAAGTAGGTTAACACCTCTGGGTGTGTTAGTGTTATTGTTCCAGTTTAGATGTTTGGCGTTAAAATCGCCTATGATAATGCTGTTTCTGTTTAAATTAAAAAGTGTGTCTAGATCAGATGTGAAATGATTATAGTGTGATGAGGGGGGTATGTATAAAGAAACGAGGGTGACAGCTGGGTGGTTGGGTGGTGTGAGTATTATTATTGTGGCTTCAGTATGTTGGAGTGATGGGGTAGTGTGTCTGAGGTGTGTGAGTGTGTTTTTTATGAAAATGAGTGTTCCTCCTGATGCTACTTCTTGTGTTTGTCTATCGTTTCTGTAGACAATATAATTAGGGATGTGTATTGTGTTTTGTGGTCTCAGATGTGTTTCTTGTACCATAATTAAGTCAGGGGAGTGCTTCTGTACAAAATCTCGTAACTCAACAATACGAGATTGTAAGCCGTTAGCGTTCCATGATCAAATGTTAAGTCCTAGTAATTTAAAATTTTTATTTTTCTGGGTATTATTTGGGTTTTTATGAAAAGATTTACTGATCATCGGATTCACAATCTAGGAGAGCCTCTATTAATGCGTACGTTTTATTTTGCTTCCCTTTTGCTGATTTAATTTTGTTGAGATTTTTAAGTAGGCCAGGTAACTGTTTGAAAAGTTCCGTCATAGTTTGCATCATTTCGATGGCTTGGAAAAAATTTGGAGTTGAATCTTCATCTTCTTCTTGTTCCTGTGTTTGATTCTTTCTATTGAGATGTGTATTTACTATGTTCATCGCTTTGGATCTGTTATTTCGTTGGTTTCCTGGGTTGTTTGAGGTATTTTGAGGTTTTCTTTGCGTAGTTGTTTCGTCGACTCGTGGCGCCCTCTGTTGATTGGTGGTGAGGGCGTTTGCATAGGAGATGTTTTCGCGTACTATGTTTCTGTTTTTCTGAATGATGTTTTGCTTTTTTACTGGTTTCGGGTATTTCTCGCAGCCGCCGTAGGAAGCTAGATGTCCCTTATGTTCACAATTTATGCATTCTGGGTTTGTAATTCTGTCTTTAATTGGGCATTCTCTGGTAAGATGAGGCTCGGCACATTTAAGGCATCTGGGTGTGATATGGCAGTTCTCGGCGGAGTGGTGGAAGAAGTTGCAACGGTAACACTGGGTTACCTTGCCACTTCCTCTGTAGCCTTCAATTTTAACAGTCATATAGCAAATTCGGGTTAATTCAAAGATTTTTTCTGATGTTGGAGTTCTGGGTAGTGTAGCGAGATAGACTGGTAGAGGTATTTTAGTTCGTCTGTTTGAGAGTTGAACAACTCTGATGGGTTCAAATCCAAAGTCTATTAGTTCTTCGTTTATCTCTTCTGGGGTGGTTTCTCTTGGAAGCCCTTTAATTATGGCCTTGACTGGTTTTTGGTTTAGTGGGCGAATAACATAGTATTCATATTCAGGATTTTGCGATAAGTAGTTAATAAGTTTTCGATATTCCTCTGGAGTATCCACGTACAGCTTAATGTACTCTCCAGAAAGTTTAGTCCGAAGATCAGGAATGATATTGTTGATTGCTTTGAGCTGATTTTTATAGTTTTGAATTTTTAACATTATTGGGGGGGGAGTCTTTCCTTAGGTGGTATGACGACCTCGTCTATTTGTGTGTTTTGCGATTCGTTTAAGTTTAACCTATTAAATTTATTTTGTGTTGTAGTAGTTAGGGATTCAGTAATTAGTTGCCTTTTGGCGGTTTTTCTGCTGGGGGGAGTGACGAAGCCGTCTTCGTCTTTTCTTTTTAATTTTAAATTTTTAGTTGGAGTGGTGGGTAGCGAATAGTGTATTTTGCAGTCAAGAATGTTGCAAATAGGAAGGGTTGAGTACTCACCCTCCGCTTTTTGTAGATCATCTTGTGCTTTGGAAAGAAGTAGTAGATAGGTCTGTATCTGTTCATCTGATTCATCGAAGTCCGGTTGTCTGCGATTGCTAGCTATAATCATCTGGAGTTCATCTCGGTAGTGCACACATTTCCTGATTCTCCTTTGGAGCGCTTGCAGGGTTTCACATGACTCTCTGCTAAGGTCGTTTATTGGAGTAGTGGATCTGGATGAAGAAGGTGATGAATAATCCATGTTCTGTTCCATTGTCGTATTTCGAAGTCCAAGTCGAACGGGAGAGTGAGTGAGTGAGTGATAG
Source organism: Nephila pilipes (assembly GCA_019974015.1). Taxonomy (NCBI): domain Eukaryota; kingdom Metazoa; phylum Arthropoda; class Arachnida; order Araneae; family Nephilidae; genus Nephila; species Nephila pilipes. The sequence continues at coordinate 4,736 of BMAW01004589.1, read as the reverse complement.
TAAGTTTTAATGGCGCAAGAGCCAAAGTAGGCTATGCTGCGCCAAACACTTGTTAAAATCTATTTAAGAAGTAACAGCCTTAAAAACACAAGATAAACAGGAAAAACACACAAAAGAAAAAAAGTTAAAAATCAAATGTGGTGTAAAAGGCCAATATGACGTAAAAAGGCAAATAAATTATGGTGGGGGTTTTCCCCCACCAAGTCAGATAGATTTAAAACAGATGAATGAAAAAAAGTCCGGCGATGATGATCAAACACCGGACAGTCAATTAAAATGTGATGAATTGAGTAAGGGACATGGCAGGAAGGACACTCGGGAGCATCTTCTCCAAACAAAAGATGTTTATGAGTAAATCGACTATGTCCAATGCGAAGGCGAGTCAATCTGACATCGGCTCTTCGCATTGGAAAAACAGGCCATTCTCTAATGATCGGCTTCACCGAGTGTAATTTGTTATTAATCAGTAGATTCCATGATTCCTGCCATGTCTGATGAATGAGCATTAAAATATGACGTCGTATAGTCGTACGGGAGAAGAATCGAGGGAAAATATACTATCCTCACCAATAGCTCTAAAAAGAGCTGCTGAGATAATTATATTTTTTGTCTGTCTATGGAAAGCTTAAGAGAGGCGTTTGTACGTCCGTAGCGGTCGGCGTTCCATGCGCTAATCCCAATCCCGGACAGGATGGCATCCATAATAAAGCTTTTAAATCCCTCCCAATACATTGTATCACCCACCTAACAAAAATATTCAACAAATGCTTACATCACGCGTATTTTCCTGACCAATGGAAACACGCTATAGTCATCTTATTTCCGAAACCAGGACAAAACCACGCCCTGCCAAATAACTACAGACCCATTAGTTTACTCAACACTGTTTCAAAAATTTTTGAAAAAATAATATTGTCCCGCATTCAGGATTTCCTTGAGCAGCACGATATTTTACCTGATACCCAATTCGGTTTTCGATATAAACACAGTACTACCCACCAACTCCTTCGCGTCGTTAACACCATTAACGATGGTTATAATTATAAACAAATAACTTTGGGAATTTTCCTCGATGTACAAAAGGCTTTCGATCGTCTCTGGCACGACGGCCTTATTTACAAAATGATCCAATTACATTTTCCGAGCTACATTACACAACTCATTCATTCTTTTTTAAAAAACAGATCATTCCAGGTAAAAATCAATAGGGTATTATCTGATACAGGTATTATTGCTGCCGGATCTCCACAAGGAAGTGTTTTAAGTCCTTGTTTATATTCCATCCATACATACGACTTCCCACATTATAAATTAACCAGCCTCTGCCTCTTTGCGGACGACGCTGCCATCCTCGTCCAATCACACAACCCCAGCTCCGCTAGGAAAAAACTACAAGTTCACCTAAATAAAATAGAACACTGGCTAACCCTTTGGCGAATAGCCATAAATACCAATAAAACAAAAGCTATCATTTTTAGAAAAGGCACAGCCCCCTCCCTCCAAAAAAACTTAAATTATTTGAGGATGAAATCGAGTGGAGTTCCGATGTTAAATACCTCGGAATTACACTCGATTCCAAACTCACTTTTAAAAAACATATCCTATCCATCAAAGAAAAATGTTGGAAGAAGCTCCACGCCTGCCTACCATTGATTGGGAGACATTCAACCCTTTCATTAAAAAATAAAATTTTACTTTTTAAACAAGTGATCAGACCAGTTATCCTATATGCATGCTCCATTTGGGGCCATGCCGCTAAAACCCATCTCAAACATCTCCAAATTTTACAAAATAAAATATTACGCATCATTGTTAACGCCCCATGGTTCGTACGCAATAACGTAATTCATAAAGACCTCCACATCCCGCTCATTAAAAAACATATTAACTACCTCGCACGTCGCTTTTACAATACCATCCATAGCCACAGTAATAATTTAATACAAGCCCAAAAAATGTTTACCCACAATAACGGCTTTTATCCATATCCCTATCAATCTTGCGATAATTATTTCAGCCTCTATCCCCCGTAAAAAACTCAATCTCTCACTTCTAAATACCTCCTCCATTCTGATTGGCTCTCCGCCGATCCGTTCTCACACCACTCCACCCGCTCCCATCTCCACGGATAGGGTTTAACAATTTAATAGAGTACCAGTCCCTTTAGTAGGGACATTATCCTCTGTGTGAGTGAGATGAGAGAAAAGTGACTTAGGTCACTGAAGAGATTTTTGCCGATAAGGCAAAGCAATAAGCGGGAGACGTGACGGCAGGGTACGGTTACTGATAAGCCGAGGCCTATCGTAAGCACTCCGACCAGAGTGAGGAAAGAAGTGCGCTAAGCGCGTAGTGAAGTGCAAGAATTTAGTTTGAAGTTAAGTCATCTGGTGCCATCTATTGACGGGAAGTAGAAGTGGAAGTTAATTTTCAAAGTTCGTAAAGCCAAGCCTTCTCGCTAGCTCACCAGCATTCAGCGAATTCAACACCAGTATAGGGAGTGTGATCAATGGTTACGGCGTTTGGAATCCTTGCGGAAACCTGCCGGCCAGTGCAAGCGGTTACGACGTCGATCCCTTGCGGGATCTTGTCGGCCAGTGCAATAGGGTACGACGGAGTTCCTTCTAAGGAAACTCGTCGGCCAGTGAAGTGATTTCTCTTTCTCCGGGGAGAGAGAGGGTGGAGGGTGTGGTGACGACGATGGTTGTTTCTGATTGGAGCAGGAACACGCCGGCCAGAGTTCTCGGATTGGTTGAGGCAGGGATCTCAGGAGCGCCATCTGTTGTCTCGTAGAGGAGTTGAAGGTTTTCTCTTGAATGGTGGATAAGGCTCATGTAATTAGAAAATATTGTCGGCGAACTGTGCCATATTGGGGTAATTTCTTCTGCTATTAGTATTGATTGGTCTGGGAAGGCGATTAATGGTGGGGTTATGATGGTTGTGTAGTGAATTGTGGAAAGAACTAGAAAGTTTTCGTATTGTATGTGGAATAGATTCGATATGAAGTTCGTCATGCAGAACTCTTCTTGGTATGAAAACAGGTGCACTTGCGATGATTCTCAATGCTCTATTTTGAAGGAGTTGAAGTTTTTTAATATGAGTTTGATAGGTAGAGCCCCAAATGGCACAGCCGTAGGTTAGAAGTGGTTGTAGATATTGGAGATAAACAAGACGTTTGAGATGTAGTGGGAGTTTAGATTTTCTACGGAGGATAGGCATTAAGTAGAGTAATTTTTTCTTAAATTTATGACAGGAATTATTAATGTGGGTGATATAGTGGAGGGTTTTGTCTAGTGTGACTCCAAGGTAGGTGGTACTTGTTTTCCAGGGGATGTTGTTGCGAAAAAGTTGTAAATTGTTGGGATGTCTTCGTAAGGAGATATTTTTGAAAATTACTGCTGCTGATTTGTCGGTGTTAATAGCGATTCTCCATCTGGTAAGCCATTTCTGAAGAACTTTTAAGTAAGATTGTAGATTTTCCCTAGCTTGTACAGTGTCGCTGTGTTGACTGAGAAGTGCCGTATCGTCGGCAAACAAGCACAGGTCAACTGTTGGTGATGTAGGGAAGTCACTTGTGTAGATAGAAAAGTAAATTGGAGATAAAATCGCCCCTTGGGGACAGCCTGCTGTGATTACACCTTTTCTTGATAGTTTGTTTTGAATTTTTATTTGGAAGGATCTATTTTTTAGGAAGCTATCTGTAATTCTAATGAGATAATCGGGGAATTTAAATTTGATCATTTTAAATATTAGACCGTCATGCCACATACGGTCGAAGGCTTTTTGGACATCTAAAAACAGTCCTATTGTGGTTTTATTATTAATATAACCGTCGATTATTCTATCAGTCACCCGAAGGAGTTGATGTTGTGTGGAAGTTTTTTCCTGGAATCCGTGTTGTTCGGGGGGGATGATGTTGTTAATTGTGGTGTGGGCTTTTATTCTTTTAAGTAGGATTTTTTCAAAAATTTTTGCCATAGTGGGAAGAAGGCTGATGGGTCTATAATTTAAGGGTATTGATTTATCTTTTCTTGGTTTGGGTAGAATTGTGATAATAGCGTTTTTCCAAGTTGAGGGGAAGTGATTAAGTAGTAAACATTTGTTGAAAATTTTGGTCAGATGGGTTATTGCATTAATTGGTAATGATTTGAGAACAATATTTTTAATTTGATCGTCTCCAGGAGCTTTTTTAGTTTTAGTGTTTAGAATAATTTCGCAGACTTCTTCGGGTGAAGTGAGGGGGGGAGTGAGGTGGTATTATTGTTGAAGTAATGTCTAACTTTTCTCTCAACCAGTTCGATGTGATGATCGGAGTATGGCGTTGGATTTTCCTGAAATGACTCTTCAAAGTTGTCTACGAATAAATTCGCTTTTTCTTCAGTGGTGTAGACAAAGCCTCTATAACCGAGGAGTGGTGGGATGTTTTCCTGTGGTTTTTTCTTAAATCTGGTGATGATCTTGTGGACGGAGTTATCTTCTATTGTTGCTTCTTCTAGTTCTTTATTGATTAAACTCTGTTTATGATTTTCTAGGATTTTTTTAATAGTTTTTTGTAAATTATTCACTTCTTTTTTTATGTGGGGATCACTTGTTTGTTGCCATCTCTTACGGAGTCTGTTTTTCGTGGAGATGAGCGTTTTGATTGGCGCAGGGAGAGGTAAGGGAGCGTGGGGGAAGATTTTGCTAGTACTTGATTGGTTGATGGTGGACTGTATTTTCTGCGAGAAGGCTGCTGCTGC
>BMAW01004588.1:0-40007 GCA_019974015.1 Nephila pilipes | reverse complement strand
CTCTTTTTTGGAAAAAAAAAACCTCATTTTTCTCTTTTCTGAAAAAAAATCATTTTTCTCTTTTCTGGAAAAAAAAGCATCGATTCCCGTTCTTGAAATCTGTAATGCAATCATGAATTTGAGGTCTTTAAAAACATTTAAATATACTTCAATTCAACAAGTAATCTAACTTCAAGGAAGAAAAATAGAAAACTCTTTATAGCATTATTATTACGCTCAGAAATTCCTGGTAGCACATGAAAAGAAACTTTAAATTTGTCGCTATTCATCCATATATTTAAATATTAGTTTAATCTATCGTACTGGAACAAATGCTCACACAAAGTGAAACACTCACAATTTGCCACTCTTTCATGAGGCAGTCATGTGGTATTCGACAAGTAATGTTTTCGACCACATGCAAAAGGTGAGAAATTATGACCTTGGAGTGCCAATGGCTTTTCGAAGCCTTGACCATTGGATCCGGGGAAAACTTAACCGGTCAATTTTCCTGTGTTCTTCATAAATAGACTAAGAGAAACGTCTCAACTCAGGAAAGTTATTAAAATGTTTCAATTTCTAGTGTTGATGAAGAGAGACGCCGTAGGTATGTAGAGCAAAACTATTAAGTACCAATATCTATTTTTATTGTAGTTTGATCTTGCTTAAATATATTTAAAGCTATTTATTGAAACATATGTTCGGTGAATTTAGTTCTAATCAAGTATTTAATGCATCCGTGGGATCAGTTGCAGTAATGAATCCTCAACAAACATCGGTAGACGACACACATCGGACTTAAATTAGTGGTTTTAGCTTCAAGGCTGGCTTAACATACTGCATTATACATACATACATACACACACACACAATGTATATATATATATGTGTGTGTGTGTGTGTGAAATGATTTAATTTTAATGTGTATTAGTTTTTCCTATTTTTCCCATTCTCTCATTTAATAGTAAAGCGTTAATTCTAATTTCCTGATACCAATTCTTTTTAACTTCATTCAAACTTAATTCATGCAATCATGCGTTCTTAAAAATTCGAGGAATATGCAGATTTCACCGCTTTAGACCTGTATGGAGGATCTCTACTAGACTTTCTGTCTGCAGCTGAAGTCCCTAAGAATCCCTGACCTATACCACGTGATCCATTACAAAAAAACCCAAAATGAAACTCAAAGTAAGAGAAATTTCTCTCCTCTAGTTCATCTGAAGGCTTGCTCTGTACGTAAGTCGGCGGAATTATATCTCCAACACTAGGGGATGTGATAATGGTCTCTCTCTCTCTCAAATAAACAAATAAATTAGATCTTCCCTTCTACTCATTATAATTAAGTAATCACAAAATTACCAAAATCGTAATTATATATATATATATATATATGACCACATATCTTTGGAGTTTTGTACTTGATTGTGTTTTGCTTACTTACCGTTATGATATAATTATAGTTTTAGTTAAAAAAATACTTTTTATTTAAATTTTTTAATCGGTGTTTAAATGAATATTTAATGTTTTTTTTATATATAAGTATAATTGAATGTGCTTTCTATGTTTTTTTTCTTTCATTTCTCCCATGGTTTAATTTCTGTCTTTTGTGTTGTTACGATCATTTTGTATTACAATTTTTTGAAGTGAGTTGGCAGATCTTTAATCACCGGTACACACACGCATTATTCCATCCCAAAGTATGGACAGTATTTATTACATAATTTCTATTTTTGTAAATATTGGATTTTCTATGATATTGATTTGTTTCAAATTGTTTGGTTCTTAATGTTTCATGTTTTTAAGTTTTAGAATTTAAATTTTAGATTGTTTAATTATTTAAACAAGTTCTTATTTGATTTTCATAACTATTAATACCAATTTTCTTAAATATTCCTTATTTCTTAAGTATTCCTTTCCTGATTTCTTAAAATATTTAAGTTTACTTTTCTCTTAGTTGTTTTTGTTTTTTTGATTACTCTTAAAATATTTCATAATTTCATGTTTCTGAAATATACTATACATATGTATGTTTGTGTGTGGGGGGTGTGGGTGTAATACAGAGTACACGAAGAAGGATTGGAGCCGCCAATACAGCTAAATGGTAAGATACAAAGTACTAGAGGTTGTTGAGGCTACGAGCAAATCGAGAGGTACAGTATTTTCAATTTTGTATGAAAAATTGTATGTGAAAAAACTTTGGCAACATGGGGGCCTCGTTTGTTCTCGTTGTAAAGTAATTGTGTGTCGACTGTGAGGTTATTTTGGAGCTTTATCGTTGCAGTTATGACGAGTTTCTCTTTCTGTGCCCATACATAACTGTGGACGAAGCATTAGAGACAAAGACACAGCCAAAACAGTGGGGTTTTGGTGGCAAACTGGCTTCAAAGAAATCAAAGTTGGTGAAATCAAATGTCAAGGTTTATGACCATAGGTTTTTACGAAGCATGCAGAATCATCTACACATGTTAGTGGGGAAAAGAAATAAAACAATAACCAAGAGAATATTATGCGACGTTATTGCAAAGGTTCAGCGAAGAAATCAAGAAAAAACGTCTTGATTTGAAAACTATCCTCTTCCATCAAGACATTATTCTTGTGCCCATCGTTAGCCAAAATCATGGAATTAAAATCTGAATTATTACCACATCTGCCGGATTTGGTCCCCAGTGACTTTTTTTTTAATTCCAAACCTTGAAAAATGGCTTGGTTGAAGTCGCACGGATAGGTTATTGATCAAACAAATAATCTCACTTTTTAGAAGGCTTACAAATTAAAAGAAACGCTTGGAAAAGTGTATAGAGCTAAAAAGTGATTCTAAATTGAAAAATAAAAAAAAAATCTACCTAAAATACTTTGATTTTCTATCTTTTTCTAAGGACTTGGTGAACAATCCTCATATTATAAATGTGTAGTTGAAACTTTCCCACGTCTTCATCCAAAGTTTATTGGAAGATTCTACGAATCTAAATAACTACATAAGCAATTCCGAGTCAAGAACTAATCCAGTTACAATCGCACCTATCCGACGATGGAATAATCTCCTGATTCTGAACATCTCTTGCACAAATTGCTTTCACCTCTAAACTTAACTCTTTGATGCTTATAAGCACTTTCACACAATCTTGCTATCTGATCACTCCGGTTCTCCACATTTCTATACATTTACCTTTTGGCGAGGGGAGAACACTCTTTTGGCGATGAAACTCTTGATATCGAGACTTTTTATTACGTTGCTTTGCCAATGATTGACAATTCTGAGTGTCCTCTGACAATAAGCCCAAATAGCAAATTTGCTACCAGCAGGGAAGTGGGGATGTTTGAAGTTTGGAAAGTCTCTAATAACTATTGATTATCTCTTTTCTAGGGAAAGTTCTTTCTAAAAATTTCAATTCAAGAAAGTTTCAAAAATGTGTTGTAAAAATGGGTGGCATTCCCTTTCATACAATTTTCATGTATCCTCATTAGAACATTAAATTCATATGTTGTTATCACATAATCCGAAAAAAACTGTAACTAATTTACTTAACGATGTTTTAATATACACTTACCGCATTTAGTATGAGAGTAAATTTATGTAAAGTAATTATAATATTACATTGTATGTGATATATAATTACATATAACATTATATGTTGCAATGTTCTTTCAACTAACTCCGTCTTTAAAAAAACTGTTCCTTCTAATGGCAAAATCGGTTGCCCATCCTCACAGGGTTAAGAAATTTATATCAATCGTGGCTCATTCGCAAAAAGAGGCTCTCAAATCAAATAACATAATATAGAATTCCATAAGGTTAGTTGAAGAAACATACAGCTAAGACCATTATTTTAGAATGTGCCAAAATCTTCTACAAGTGATTCAAAGGACATAAAAAGGCAAATATTGCAAACACCAGACCGTCCAGAAGCGCTGCTCTAGGTGACATCATTTACAGAGGGCCTGTCCGACACAAGAGACTTTGCACAGCCACTTTGTAAACACATTTAATTCCGGAATGTCGCATTGTGTATGTGTGTTTGTGTATGTGTGTGTGTGTATGTGTGTGTTTGTGTATGTGTGAGTGTGTGTAATGAATTCAGTTTATCGCCTTCTTTATAATTTTGACTCTTTTAACACCAATTTCTCAATTGGAAAAGTACAGTTACTTTTACCTCTCGAGTCACAGGAAGAGACTAATCCTTCTGAACCTCAAAAGAGAAATCGAGAGCAATCAGCAATAAATTAAGGGGAATTATATTTTATTGGATTAATTTACTTGTACATAAATTCTAAATTCTACTTACATTTTATACATAAATTCTAAGTAGTTTTCACAATTCAATACAACACTTGGAACGAGGGTACAAGTCTCTTAACGTCTACTGGGACACTATTGCCACCTCGACGCTTCAGTCTTCTCCATCGACTCGCTCCTTCTTGTTTCAACTTGAGAAACAAAAGATATCCAGGACAGATCTGGTGAGTAGAGGGGAGGAGTGAGAAATATGACCTGCCTTCTTGAAAAAATATAATGAGCCAGGATGGATTTGTAAGATAGTTAGTGCCTTCCAAGAGGCACCCATTTCCAATGTCCAACAAATATTCGTGTAATAGATAGCCTTGGCGATGGATAGATAGCTTGGCGATCTTGGCGATGGAATTCTGTTGCGCAAGCTCACCACTTTCATCATTTCGCTTCGAACATCGATAACAATGATTTCTCATTTTTTCCGTTGCGTCTTTTGGGTTTAAGCTTCGAAAACTACTCAAATACTCAGGAACGACCCACAACATAACACATCGATCAATAACTCTCGAGACTAACATTGAAAACAACATTTTTTTTGCAAAATTTTTTTTTTATCCTTCAAAATAACACCTTTTTTGAATCACCTTTAAGGGTGATACAATCGTTCCAACGCTTTTCCAAATTTTTTTTTTTTCCGCAAGAAATCTTTTTTGTTGCGAGTAAATAGCGATAAACAGCTTTCTGAATCATCGACTCGTTGCTGTTTTTGTTCCATCGAAAGCAATCGCGGCACCCACTTGGAAAAAACCTTTTTCATGCTCAATTTTTCATGAAGGATAGTAAATACACTTCCATATGATATCTGTGTCATCTCAGCAATCTCACGGAGCTTCACTTTACGATCTTTCATTATAATTTTTGTCACTTCACTCACATTTTCCGGTGTAATGGCTTCCACAGGTCTACCCGAGCGTTTCGCGTCATTTGTGTCGGTACGACCACGTTTAAACTCGGCAAACCACCGACAAATCGTTGCTTTTGATGGACAAGAGTCCGGGTAACCTTTTTCAATCCATTGTTTCGCTTGCACGGTGTTTTTACCCATTAAAAAACAATGTTTTATCAGAACACGAAACTCGGTTTTTTCCATTTTTTAAATAAACTACAAAACGACTTTACTCCAACCTCGATAACTCAGCTGTTTCTGGTCCGATCGACTTAAAATTTTGACACGTTTCAAGCAAAGGTTAGTACTCTAGAAAGACCTGGTTACTGGTTTACTACGAGCGCCATCTCTGGGTTAGTTTCGGGAGTTATTGATAGATGTGTTAAATTGCTCATTTCGTACGTTTCGGTGGCCGATTTTCCAAATTTTTATGTTCGTCTGTTTCCTCATATTTTCGACGAAAATGATGCACACACTTGATTTACTCATTTTTTACTCACAGATTTACGCGCACTCACACATATGACGTACACGCATTTTTATTCAAAGGAACGCTATCAAGTTGGATTTAAAAATGAATGCAAACGATTGATACTCATCATCGAATCGGTTTTGTAGAGTAGAGCCATTTTTACTTTTTACAAACAGATATCCAAGAATTTTTATATATTTATATATATATTTTATATATTTATTTAGTATTTATACTTTTAATTTCAAAAGTTTATACTTTTATGCCAATAAATTTACAACTTGTAAATATTTTACCGTAATTTGCTGTGTTTTTACTGTTAAAATCATTTTGGTAGTTCGTGTATCTCAGAAATGGATCAATTTAGTTTACATTATTAGCAAATGAAAAAATTAATTTGAAACTCGAATAATTTAGAACTGGAATGGTTCTTGCTATGATACCGAGCAATTTTGTAATTCTAAGCCAGAAGTTACTAACTTATAGAATTCATGATCTCTAAAAGTCTTTCAAAAATCTGTCTTAACACTAAATAATATCTTCAGAAAGGACTTCTGTATCCTGCGAGATTATTATTTCAAGTACGTTTTATTTTAATATTGCTGTCTGAATTTTTAATCGCACTCACAATAAACCGCGAACTAATTTTCTGACTTAAAAATGCATTAAATGAATATATTGTGAAAATATATTCAAAATATTATACATCAAAGCTTTGGCTAAGGAATGTATTGTATGTAAACTATATTTGCACCTGAGAATAAAATGTAAAACATTATAGAATGAACAGTTTCTGCCTTTGATGAAAGGAGTGAAATGCATAAATTTTTTTAGCCTGAAAAAATCCATCGTTCCTTCATGGTCGCGTTAGCCTAATGGTTATGGTCGCAGACTCGTGGCCGGTGGATTTTGTTGAGTTGTGCGTGCCTTGATGCCACTAAAGACCCTCTGCGTAGCACGTTAAATGTGGTCGAGGTCCCAAGCCATCCCCTGGTGTGGTTTGGAAGTTAAGAGAGGGAGGGGTGCAAACTCCTATGTCATCCTCGTCACTTGACCTAGGTTCAAAATTTCGAGATACATCATCATGTTGCTTCTAGTGTGACGTTAATAAAATCAATCAATCAATTCATTGTTCCTTGATACGTAATAGTACCGAAAGTTGGTTGGTTGATTAAATTTCTGGCACTGAGTCCTCTAGGGACATAATGTGACAAACACAAGGTAAAGTATTTCAAGAAGTGAAATAAAATATATTAAAATTGTGCAAGCAGATAAAGTATAATAAAAATTAAAGTGTTTTTTTAATATTGTTTAATGTATATGTAGTAAAACCAATCTCATTTAAGAAATTAAAAATATCTGGTTAGGGATTTTCCCCGACCAAGTCCATTAATGATAGTGTATAAAATTTTAAATGTTAAAAATGTATATAGCTATATGCAGAACATTCAGTCTCAAGGTCAATAGACAAACCCAATGGCACTCTTTGAGGGATCTTTCTCAAGAAATATATGTTTGTTTGTCTGATTCATCGACGTGTCAAGATAGCGCATTGTTTTCGTGATTTTAATGAAACCCAATGAGAAATATTGGCTTTCACACGATGTAATTCATTTTTAATTTCCGGATTCCATTAAGCCTACCAGTGGTTACGAATAATTTATTTAATAAATTTGCATTTTAAATAATCGGGGAAATGGTGGGAGATATTGTACCGGTTGCAGATTTAAAAGCAATACCAACTACTTCTTTTTCCTTGATATATTCGTGAGTAGGTATACAAAAAAATTCAATTAGATATTTTCAGATGTGAGGTAGTTTTAAAATTAATTGACCCTGAATGCAGGGCTCTTTTTTTTTACAAGTGAAAATAAAGAAAGATAATGATATAAAAGCGTCTCGCCTAATATGAGTTAAACATCTGCGTTGTAGAGTTTCATTTTTTAGCGCTTTAGTAATCTTGTCTAGTTTTCTAAATTCAATTTGTTCTTTTCCAAAAAAAAAAAAAAAAAAACTAGAGAGCTTTTCACGAATGTATTTTTTAATACTATACACGAGCCTAAAATTCTGGAATGAAAAATCTGAAATGCAATCATATTAAAATGCTTTTTTTTGTGTGTGTTTTTGCTTAGACGCCACTACTTATATCCGAAAGAATTGATTTTTTTTCATACCATTAATAATATAGGATGCAATTACAAGAGCTAATTGTTTTCGGAATTTCAATTACTTAAAGAAGCTCCTTCAATAAAATATTTGAAAAAAGGAAAATAAACACGTTTTCCGGTACCAGTCGCTCTGAAGGTAGTATCTATTCATTGTACTAGTGAAAAATAATTTCAAGCATGTTTTACAGAAAAAGTTTTAGTTTAAAAAAGCGAACTAAAATGAGTTTGTATATGTATTTTTTACTTGTCTGAATGTTTTTCAATTACTCCATAAGCGGACAAATATGTTGCACGCTATAAAACCCTTTTTTTTTTGGTAAATGTTAAAATCAGTCTCGTAAGAGGGAAGAACAAAAATAAAAGAAAACATTTATTTTTTCCCTTTGAAATGTATATCATTCCTTTGAATTTAAAGGGTTCTTATTCAATAAAAGATTAGGATGTAACCTATGGAAAGAGGGAAAAACCGTAAGCAAATTCACAGTGAATAAAAAACCAAATGAGTGTTCCAGCATGCTATCGTTCTAAAAGCTGTAATAAAAGGGATAGCGGCACACTTTAGTAATTATGAAAAAGAAGACTTGCATTTCATTTACGGAGCTGCTAGAAGAGATCCCACACTGGCAGCACGGATGTACGGTGAGTATTTTCTCTACAGGCAAATGTCCAGTTTGAAAGCATTAGCGCGCTTACTTCGGCAACTGTGTGAAAAGGGATTCTTTCTGGCTTCTCGGTCTGAGCAGGATACACAAGGACTTCAGGAACTGTAGGTGTAGAGGAAGCGATTGTCTTTTAATGCTTACGATAGGCTTCAGTTTTCATGTGATGCACCCGACATTGCATTTGGATTTCATTTTAGACACTTAATTCTACGATGAAAAATGTTTCTACTTCTGTGTACTTCAACTCTTAAGGTTTTTCCTGTCATTTCTAAATCATCCTGTAGAGTATATATTTTATGTATTTAATTATGTCTAATATATATTTTATGTACTAAATTATAAAGAATCTGCTGATCCCTCTCAATCATTTTATATGAATTTCTATGTTTTACATCAGAATTGTTATACTCAACTAACAACTTATATCAATTAAACTGAATTACACTTCTTTTTTGAAATTTATGTCATTTTAGAAATTTCGATAAAATATCGATTAAACTGAGTTATACTTCTTTTTTGTTCTCTTTTGTTATTTTATAGACATTGAGAGAGACATTGCTTTCTTCGTAATAATTTTTAAGCTATTTCTACGAGGATTGTTCATTAAGTCCTTAGAAAAAGATAGAAAAAGGAATTACTTTAATCAGATTTTATTTTTAATTTTTTAACATAATCTCCTTTTATCTTATAGATATAAGAAAATAGTCACAGTGGGACAAATCTGGTGGATGTTGTGATAATTTGAAATTTAATTCTACGATTTCGGCCATCGAAACTGTACAGGTATGCAACCATGCCCTGTCTTGATGGAAGAGGATCTTTTTCTTTTTCAAATGCGAGCGTTTTTATCTTGATTTCTTCGCTTTACCAGTGCAACATTTTTTAAAATTTCCAATGGCAAGGCGAATACAAACATAAAACCTAGAACAGATTAAAGAAGTGACCGAAGTTATTGCCTCAGAAGTTCTCTAGCACGCCAGGAAAGCGCCGTTTCTGAGTCGCCATGAAATGACGCACATCGACGCGGGTTGTCTTTCTTCATTGGATCTGCCGAATGATTGATAGGCGCAATCAGGGTTTCTAATGCGATGGAGATGCATACCAGGCCGTCATGACCCGTCAAGGTTGTGATTCACCATCAGCGTTGCATTGCAGAACACTGAGGCCAGCCTCCGAATCTTGGCGAGAGTGGTGGCGGGAAGACATGCCGAGAAACATTGCCGATAACTGTAGACCACTTTGCCGTTACAAGAACGTTGCCCAGGGTGCACCAGCGTGGAGGTAGGTCTATGTTGTACCCCTTACCAGTACAATAATGATGTATAATACTCTCCAATTATAGTTATTGTTCTTTCCAAGTAATCGGTGAAAAGGTTTCGGCATTCATCCGAAACAACCATGCTCATCACCGTTCCGGCTCCTTTCACCTTCATTGCTTTCTCCGGAGCCCATTCTTCACACACACCCTGTTTTAACTGTTTCTTTGTCTTTGGAATATAGTGGTGTAGTCCTCAGTTATGTATGAATGCAGATACCCGTCAAGATTGCGACTGAAAAGTACAAAAATAGCTTCAGAATCAACCACACGATTGCGTTTATTTTCCATTGAGAGCAAACGCGTCACCCATTTTGCCGAGATTTTTTTCACACCCAATTTTTCGTACAAAAGTGAAAATGCTATCTTACGATATGCAAGTGTCCTCTTCTCTTTTGCGAATTTGACTAATAAATCGTTCTAAACCATACCGTGGATTTAGTCAATCATATCGGAAGCAGTCATTTCCACTGGACGTCCCAAAAGACATCGGACATCATTCAAATATTCTACAAAGTTTGTTTTATTCTGTAGTTCATTCAACTATTCTGTAAGTCATTCAACTATTCTGTAGTTTTGTTACCTTTTTGGTGAGCATTTTACAATGTTCTTCAGTGTATCTAAGACCTGTTCTTTTGTTAAAGTCTGTTAACACCAATAGCTTTTCAATTTAACGCAGAAGATTGCTTTGACACTCATCATCTGTTTCAAGTGTTAAAGATTCGATGCCTTTAGATATTTTTGAAATCTTTCTGAAGGTCGGACAATACGATGATATTATTTCAATATCCACTTTTTTACCATTCTCAAAGCAGAAACAAACCGATTCATATTAGCGATGCCTTTATGCTGTCATGGTGCATCGACTGAAATACCGCAAGCAGCTGTTTTATTTTTAGAAAAGAGAGAAAGAATGCATAACCAATACTTCGTTTGCGGTCTTTGAATAAACATTTCACTAGATTTTACATTTTTGTTGCCCCAAATGCTTCCACTGAGATTTGCTATTCTGTGAAGACTCTAGATTTGGATTATGTTCAGGTTTTGTTATTAATCGTAAACATTGTGACTTTTGAACGGATTTTCCAGCTCAGAGTAAAATTGAAACCATCTAGAGATAAATGCAAGATTTGATTATGGCATACAACAAACTGGTAAAGGATTTTTTTGTTGCATATAAATTACGTTATATTTACCCAGTCTTAGTAAAACAACATACATTAATAATGAAAGTGAACTTATATCTTTGATTTCAAGGATAAATTTAGGAGGATATCTACCTCAATTATTCGATTACCCGTGACAGGTTTATGTTCATACTCTGCCATTTCTTCCTCGAAAATATAAATATGTTCAATTTTTGAAGCACATGGTTACATTGAAGTACATACTTAGTTATCCGTATTCAATCTTTCTGCAAAACATCGTCAAAGGAGGTGAGAATTAGTGCTACATGTCTGATTTGAAGCAGAAAACAATGAAATAATGCTCACGGGCTTCCCAATGACCCACCTACTAAGTCCAAAATCAGGATACTAGGATGCGTTTCTTCGAGAGAAACGGCATGATCTACCAGGATTTGTCCCAGAAGACCAAACCACGAACAGCTGTTTTTAAACTTTCAAGGCTCCCGTCTTTTGACTATATTGACTAAGCTTCTTTATTGTTACTCCTATGGAATTTCTACTGACGTCCTCAAATCTGCTATATTATCTAATGACTGCAAGGAAGTGTATCCAAAAGAACAAAAAATGATAAAAGTTTCTGTGGAATTACATTTAAATTTACATTTTATCCATTTGCATTCAAAATGGATAAAATAATAAATTTTTGAGGACCATGGTAATATTTCCATAGGATGAACTTTACGTTCACGAAATCAAAATGGCCTGGAGCCTTAAGCTGTTGTATCATAAGAAGCCGGTGCCGTTATCTAGCTGCCGTAATGTTGCGATGGAGTGTGTCACCAAAACGTTATCTATGAAACCACTGACGGGGTTTTCTTGCATTCAAAGCTCTTTAAAACATGTCATCCATTTTACAAAGATAAAATTTAGTGGCGCAATTCTCCACAACACTGTGACCACCAAGTAACGGCTCTGCTTTCCTAGGAACCCTTAGATTTTGTACTGCGCATCCAACTTGTTCACCCACAGATGGAAAGGAATTGACAGTGGAGTTTGTTGTATGACGACGCACACCCGTATATTTTGATTCGTATTCGCAATTTCTTGACCCAACACCGTGAATCTACCGTAAGTGCCTGATCTAGCACCTGCAAACTTCTTTTTGCCTCCTCGCTTCAAGGCCACCCTGAAAGGTACACATTTTACAGATTTACCAAATATCCAACAACGTTGGACATCTGTACGATCGATCCCAAAACAGACCTTCGTTTACTCATTCCAGCAGTTTTATTAACGATATCAAAAGTGTTTTGGGGCCAATGATTGCTACTTTGAGGATAAATAAAGGTATTTTGTTCCCATGTTTAGTTTTATGTGTTTTATGCTTCCATTCAACGAACTTTTCCTCTTCAATATGTTATGAAGTGGCAAGAACCGTGTGCACATTCTCGCTTTGCAGTTGAGTGGCACTCCATAACAACTCCTTTCTACATGCGCACAGTTATTCAAATTTAAGGAATTCTGAATGCGCACCTTCAGTCTGGGTCTATATACCGGTACAGACATTAAAGTATCAACCACGCACTCGCAACAACAGCAGCCCTGGATTCCCTTCGCTCACTAGACAACCAGACTAGCTGACTGCATCCCCGACTTCGTCGAAGAGAATTTTATTTTCTTTTAACTAAACAGAGTTTTCTGCAATTTATGATACAAGCCGTATCCATAAATAAATATTCAAACCTACTTCTTTATTTCTATGATAACTGAATACTATTTTGAGCAATACCGGATTTTTACCACCTTTTTATACGAATCAATTGAAGGAGGTATATACATCAAGCTACAGCTTGTATAACTGTAAAGGTATGACTGTTTACAGGCAATCTAATGCCAAAAATTGAACCAAAAATGCAGGTTATATTCAAAAAGTATTAAAATGTCTCTGTATACACAATCGAAATTTAATTTGTAATGATCTTTAAAGCTCTAAAATGTGTTTTCAAACTGCTAGAAGAGGGTGATACGCATGTAGTCGTAGATTTAATTATTCGGTAATTCATAATTCATCGTACTTATTCTTTCTGCGACCTCCATTTTTATAAGAAAGGTAACATTACACAAAATTTATCATTATTCATAAGAAGCCTTTCACCGGCTGATCACTCTAAGTGTATAATTATTGAAAGCTTTTCCAAAGCTGAAAGCCCAGTTAAAAACAACATTTGAGGAAATTATTAACCTTTTAAAATTTTATCTGCTACGTGTCGCTTACTCTGCCGTTAATCAATTTTTAATGTTTTAAATATCAATCTTTAGTGTTACTTCTATTAATGGGGATTGCTTGGAAAAAGTTTCTTTCGTATAAAATTCTCATCATTTGTTAAAATATTAAAACTCTAAGTTAAATATTCATCAAGAGAGTAAGTTCTGAGTGTTTAATTGAATTTGTGTTCCGTTAAGGGTTTTGAAGTGAGAGAAAAAGGTTTGAAATATAACTCACATAATAACTGAAGAAAGTAATGAATAAACAGAATTTATAATTAAAAGAACACTGGGCTTCAAATAAACTGTCATTTATTTTGTCATTATATTAATCTCTAATTATGAATAAGAGCTATGAAAACAGTTTTGAATTTTTTGTCGGAAATAAGTTGTAACAAAGAATCTTGATTAGTTTTATAAGTGCAGGTTCGCTTGTTTCACCTTAATATCTGCTTTCACCAGTATTGAACTGAAATTTCGAAATTACAAAAACGAAGTGTTTTTTGTAGTTTTCTTGCGTAAGTTGTAGTAAGATTTAAAAGAAGTGAAACATTTTCATGCATATCGATTGATGACGTTAATTTGTTTCAGAATACTATCAAATTATTCATAATTTCTGAACAATTATGAGTGTCATATTTGTGTCGAAAAATTTAAAAATGGCCTCACAATCATCCTACAATTCGGATTCTTCTTACTTTTGATCCCGATTACTCCTCAAGATGTTTTAAGCCTAAAAGATTTTGATGTTTCAGTGAATGGATTTTTTTTATTTAATTTAAATCTTTAAATGTTATTCTCAGTTTTCACTTATTCTTTGTATAATATTAATTCAATGTTAAAAGCTAAGTATGGTTCTGTGTTACATCTTTTCGGCAGCGTAGAAATTATTTTTTGCTGAATGAACTTGCTATTGAGTTTAAATACTTGATTACATTGATTTATGTTTCATTTATAGAATAAAGTTGTACTAAAATTATAATGAACTTTCACTGAATTCGATTAGTTTTATTACCGTCGCACTAGAAGCAACACAAGGGCTATTAATAGAATGCCTAAGGGGATTGAGCTCCCCCAAAGGGTTTAGAACTACAAACCGACCCCCTGGAATACAATCACTCTCACATTCAGTATTTATAGGCAAAAAGAATGTTTTTAAGAGAAGAAAAAGTAAGAAATAACAGTAGATGATGGAACAAAGAACATAAGATATTACATAATTTCGAAATTCAAAGGAAATAAAAGCTTACGATGTGTATAGAGAGTGTAACGCCATATTCTTATACTTCTTATTTATCTTTCTTTCCCTTTTTTTTTGAATACATAGCAATCTATATTCCATTGATGTTATGACTTCCTGCAATAGTGGATACTGACATTATGACTTTCGTCATTAGTTATTCCGCACAGCGATGGTTGCCACAGCTTTGAAAAAATTATATTTTAGTTTTTAAGTTTAGTTTTTATTAACGTCGCACTAGAAGCAACAAGAGGGCTATTGGCAACGGACCTAATAATTTTGAACCACGGTCAAGTGACGAGGACGACACCTAAGCTGGCACCTCCTCTCCTAACATTCACACCACGCCAACAGGAGGACTTTGGGCCCCGAACAGATTTAACGTGCATCAGCCCCGGCTACACGGCGGGTCTTTGGCGGCCAATGATCGAACCCGCGATTGAACGAAAACCGCCGGCCGCGAGTCCAAGACTTTGACTACCAGGCTACCGCGGCCCCTGAACAAATTATACACATAATAAGGAAAATTGAAATATTCAGAAATGAAATCTAAAATTAAAGCAATTATGAAATGGTTGAATAATTTTAGGAGCTGTAAGAATACAGGATTTAAGATTGAAATGCAAACAAGGATTTTCACTCACAAGCCTCAGCCAAATACGTTTTGCTTTAACAATAGAATTAAAAGAAAACTTTTGATAAAAGAGCAAAATAAAGTGCTGCGGCCAGCTTCTTTAACGACTATTGGACAAAATGCCCAAGGGAACCGAGCTTACCTAAAGGGTTTAGAGCTACAAACCAGCCACTTGGGAGACAATCAACAAAGCGCCTGATCCAGGTGGGGGGGGGTCCCTTATGGGGAGATAAAATACTTCTGTACTTTTTAAGTAACAGAGGTGAAATTTCAAGAAATTATGCTTGAAAATTCTATCATAGAGAATGATATACCAGCATTAAATCTAGTGAAGAAGCTTTCATCCATATGAGTACTTGATATTGTAAAGTTGTTCTAATTAAACAAAATTTAGAATGCTTAGTAATTACTACCAAGTAAACCAACGCCGAGTTACGCATAAAAAAACTTCAGTAATGGGATTTGATTTTCAATTGTTAGTTGTAAGAATATTGATAAATATTGTTACTTAAAGTCCTCCCGATGACTTTTAATTATAAGATTTGTGATTGATTCTGAATTTTTTAATAATTGTGACGTAACAGGTCACGTTTATTTCGCGCTTAAAAAATAGAACAACGTAAACTAGATTATAAGCTGATTTTTCAAATTTATATTCTAAATATTAATGTATAAGTATATAAAAGTAGAATATTTTTTAAGTATTGTAATGCTTTGAGAAACGAGAAAAATTTAATCTATGAAAATAAACTTTTAAAGTACTTACAAGTGATTTGCATTCTTTTATCTTGCTGTTCAAAAATAGAGGGAGTCTCACAGATTCCTTAGATGTGTTAATTGCGAGAATTTGATTCATTGAACGATAAAAAATTGTATTTTAAAATATAAACATACGTTCCATACCATAGAGAAATATTTCTGCATTTGAGTGTTTCTAAGAATCTATTTTCTTAGGATTCTGGTACACTTTCCTCAAAATCTACTTAGTCCATTGGGTTGATATTTTGCATATTATGAAACAGATTATTTCATGTAAAGTAGATATCGCTTTTTTTTCTCTTAAACTCTTACAAAAATAAACACATCGTTTGTATAAAAATAATAAAAAATTTAAAACATAAAAATGATATTTTTATGAATTTAATGCAATAAATTATAATTATGTTAAGTATTTAGAATTTTATGCTTATCAATACTCTTAGAATTTTTAAAGCTATAAATGCAATAGTTTTTATGCAAGACGTACCTAAAAGTAAGTAAATTATTTACGAATGTAAATACACTTAATTCTGTTTTTACATGATAGATACGTTCCTTCAGAGTACGTGTAACAAGTACATTGCATCTATGGGGAAAATAGAAGATTGGTTCCAGTCTTAAGAAATTACCAAAAATAAAGCAATACCTTTTAATTCAAAATAATTTTTTTTGTCCCTATGTTAAACAGGAGAATTACGTAATATTATTTAAAGGCTACCGAAAAATACTTCAGGTATGAATAATAAAAAAATTAAAACTATAACTTACCATTTATTGATTTATAAAATTAATAAATACGAGGAGTAGCTATGAAATAACGATATTTACTTATTATCACCTTCAATATAAAGTCCTCCTCTATCCCTAAAACGCTTCATGCGAATCTTCCAGTGTTCGAAGCTGTGCTGGAAGTCTTCTTCAGGATGCGTGCCACTCTCTTTCTCTTTCACAGCGTCAATGGACTCAAATCTTGCTCCTCTTAACCCGTTCGCTCCCAGCGTATCACAGGCGATATGCTCGAGTTTGCTCTCCTGTGTGCAGCGTATCACATTTGATACGCTTCGTGAGTGTCTTCTACGGCCTAACGTATCAATAGAGATACGCTTGATGAGAACGTTTTATTTGATTGTGTTGACCTTGGTGAGATGGGCTTGGATTTCACTTCTGGCTACCAGGTGGGGGGGTAGTTGTTAAAAGCACTTATTGCGGCGAGGCTTTTTAAATGTTATGACATGATTCAAAGGGTGCACTTGCTTTCGGTTTGCTTTTTTCTTTCTTGCTTACTTCTTAGACGTTCGAAGGAGAATTTATGGCCCTTTATTTGGGTTAGGGCTTTTGGTAGCAGATGCTCTCAGCTGTTCGTATCATTCGGTCAGTTTTTATCTGTAGCGATAGTCATGACGAAAAGAAAGTATTTATCTGATACTGAGATTTGCGAAATAATGATGGAATCTGACTGTAATGTCAGCGAAAATAATCCAAATCTGTACATAGACATATAAGTAAAAAAAAAGGACGAAGAAGATGTGCCCTTTGCTCAAAATCTTGTGTAAAGCGTCAAAATATGTGTGTAAGACATATGACGTTGGACTATGCATTGATTTTTTTTTTCTTATAACACCGCAAAATAAGATTTAATTTATCTATATATATATATATGTTCCATGTAATGGTATATCATAACACCATGAATTTTATGTAACAAATGTAAATATATTTTGTATTTTCTTAAAAGATATGATTTTTATGTAATTATTTTATGTAAAAACATAGAATTTTCGATTAAATCATTTTTTCTTTCGTATATATTAAGTTTAATGCATTTTAAATAATATATGTAAATTCTAAAATATTTTAACGCGTAGCCGATTTTGGAGGAATTTTTTTCATGAATTAGGCTTAATATCTAAAATCGTCTGGGCAGAGCGTGACACTCCGCGGTAAGAAGACGCGGACCGAGAAAAGCACTTCTTTTTTTCCTTCCGGTAGCGAAAGGGTAAATTTACATAAGGAAACATATTGCAATTATTTGGTACAAGATGCGGAGGATTAGGCGGATGATCTAACACCCGGATGTTGTTCTTGACAAGAAACCTCTTGACAGAGAATGCGGAATGACTTGTCCTTCCAATCGATAGCTCCTTATTCTTTCACGGAGTTCAGTAAGAAGGTGATTAGGGTAATGTTAAATAATTGTTTGCTCCATGAATATCGAGAAAAAAAAAGACAATTCTCATTGCTTCGAATTCTGATTTGCTCATACGAGCTTTTTGAGCCCTTAGTGAAGATGGGCTCTTCCAGTGCATGGATTAGCGCTTCTTTTCAGGGTGATAAGTAAATAACCACGATTCGTCACACATTATTATCCTTTCAAATAAGTTTGGGTCAATTTCAAAGTGTCAGATCAAACATTTTTGTAAGCTTCTTGTTCCAACGTGCGAATTTCAGGCACCATTTTGGAACACACTTTTGTATGTTGAAATTGTGTAAAATTTTCCCTGCGATTACTTTGTCAATTTCTGCAGTCTCAAAAATCGCACGAATTCTTAACCGACGGTCAGATCAAACCAGAGTACCGAATTTTTTTATTATTGTCCTCCGTTTTTGACACGAGAAAGCAAACCAGGTTTGAATATCGCCTTCTTCTTGAAAATGCTTTAACCATTCAAAAACACATCACGAGATAAACATGCATTGCCAAACACTTCTTTTAATACATTATAAGTTTCCGTAGCGGGTTTTTCAAGTTTCATGTGAAATTTTGCAACAATTTGTTGCTCATCATTTAACTGGAGGGGAGGGGGAAGAACTAATGCGAACGAAGGCTACGGCTATACGGGTTTGTTTACAAAAACCAGAAGTACTACTTTCGAAACAGAAGCATTCACGTGAAACAAATGGCGTTTGGAGCATGCTTATTTCTTCTGTAACAGCATCAGTTTCATAATTTAATTGTCACCACTCGTATGGCCATATGATAAAAACGTAGATGATGTAACGCGCGTGTTCATTCTTCGTGTTCAGGGGAAAAAATTTGTTAATTATTTTTCTTTCTGAGACTTGTATTGTTATGTCTGGAACATTTCAGTCAAATCAAAACAAGTGCCGTAGATGTTTTCACTTTGAACAACAAGTTCAAAATGCAGACAAAGCAATCAAATATCCTCATTGAAAATAAAACAATGGGGGAATTCTTGCAAAACCTACGCTATTTTCTATACGCTACGTTCCTTGTATCCATTATCACAGTTAAGAAAATAAAATTAAAGGAAAAATTTCTTCTTAGAATTTGGATTGATCGTGTTAAATCGAAATAAGTCGTGAAAAAAGAGAATTAAATTCCTTTTCTCATTCGTGTTGAAAAAAAAAATAGTGTAAAAGAAGTTCGAGTAAAAACAGAATCGGGTATGAAGTAATTGGTTATTAATGGCTGATTCATAAATATTTATGTTTATAAATATTATTTCCTTTGCACATAAACATAAATATAAATATACAGATATTTCAAGGTTGAAATATATCTTTTTTTGCTTTTATATCATTAAAAGCAGGAACTGAAGAATGAACCTTTTTAATTTAAAATTAATTTTGAATTATGTAATACAGCAATTTTCTTAAAGTGCATACAAAATGTACTTTATGCTTTCGATTTTTTTTTCTATTTTTATTAAAAAAAAAATCTATTACAAATTCAGATTTAAAAAAAAAATGTTCCATATTAGACCTGAAATAGAAAAAAAAAAAAACTCCTTGGCAATGAAATTGGTTTTTGAAAATTGAAAGTTTTATTTTAACATGTGCTAACCTTTTTTTTTATCGGTTATGTTTTCGAAAAAGTATAATTATTCAAAAAGAAGTGCGTAAATTAAGCGTCATTCCGAACTCTAGGTTCCATAAAAGCTATTACCAATAAGAAAAGAAAATACTTTCTTGGAATTTCTAATGCATTTTTGTTTTCACAAGCAAGTAAAAAACGTTGCCCCAATGTTAACAACAACAAAAATAAAAACAGATGATTCTTCCATAAAAACAAATCATTAAATTAAATATTAAAATATGAGCAAACGATGAATTATTAAAATGGACTATAATATTCTGTCCGGATATTTAAATAAAAGCAGACAATAAAATATTATATTAAATATATTCTAGCAAACTAAATATAACTTTAGCAAACTAAATGTAATTTTATAATCTTAATGCGCAAAATGCCAATATTTTGAACCAAACACGATGTATCCTTTATTTTACACCCATGCATTTTTGTTCACGCCATTTTCCAAAACAGCAATATGTGAGCACGAGTTAAAAAGTTCGAATTATTTACGCTTGGATTAAAATAAGTTCAATTTTCTTTGTCGAAGCCATTTTAATTGCCAGGAATACAAATGCTTCTATCATAGCTCTGCATTAAAAATGTTTTCTATATTTCTTTGAACTACAATTCTTGGACAATATTAAAATATTTTTTTTTTTATAAAAATCGTCTTATTAGATTTAAACTTCTTGAAAAGATTTCTAAATTTTTTATAAAAACATAAAGCAGACTTCTCGTCATTAAGCGAATTTCCAAACGCAGAACTAGAATACTGGCCGAAAACACAAACCATGTATCATTACCCATGCGTCTAACCATAAATCAAAATATGTTCTTTCTCCCGAATGTACACGGTGGCACGTCATAGCGTCACTTCCGCCATCGCTTCCCGGAAGTATCATTATTCTCTCTCGTGGCAACACATCATGTAGTGAGAAAATGATGAACGACACTTCTTTTAGCTGTCTCTTCGCTCATTTGCTGATAAGGATTCTAATTAATATTTTTACGCTATTTTGAGCAGATATTTGAATTTTTGCTTGGGAAAAAGGTGGCAAAGGATATCCTTAACATCCTATCTTTTAAATACATATTCCTCTGAGAAGTTTTTATTTTTAAATAAATGAAAACTGGAGTTTTTTACGAAACAGAAGAAAAATCTAATGGAAACAATGGAACTATGGTTGTTGTCAGTCAAGTTTTTCAGTCGCGGTAAATCAGCGGAGGTAGTTTTCAGTGGTGATAGAACCATCAATACAAGGTGACACTTTACTCAAATTAAAGTGTTTTGAAACACATGTTAGATCTTGTATTTTATTTGGGGTGTTGTTAAATAGTTCATATAACGCATAGCGTACACTTGCTAAGTTTTGTGATAAAAAGTTCCTGTAATGACCTCTTAATCATAATATTTTATAACTGTACGTTTAATTTACTGAACATTACAATTAACGAAATAAGGTCTTAAAAAATATTGAGTTTACTCTCCGATGGTTCAAAGAATCAAGAGCTATCGCTCCCCCAATACGCGATGTGCAACGATCAAGCGGTCGTTGAAATTCGCAGCTGTTTTCTCCCAAGTTGCATCTAAAAATGTCACCTTCTTCTGATGGTGATACAGATAGCCTAAACGCTTTTAAAAGACAGTGTTTAAAGAATTGCTTGCGGTATATTAATGTAATATTTACAACAATTGTAACTGGCCCTCATGTTCCGTTCACACCCAACGTATCACATGCGATACGTTCGCGTTTACTTCTCTGAGCCCATCGTACCATATTGGATACGATCTGAGAGTGTCTGCTACTGACCAACGTATCAATACAAATACGGTCGATGAGAACGTTTTATTTTAATACTTAAATGTTACTAGATGGAATTACAATATCGTGAAATCTATATAAACAGGATATTTTGAATGTTGACCTCGGTGGTTTGGGCTAGGATTTCACTTGGCTGTTGCAACCCACGAATAGCTACGCTGTGCTTCGCGGATCAATATCAATAACTTTCCTAAGTTTTAAAATCTTTTTGACAAATGAATTTAAACTAGTTTTACAATAGAATCAAAAACTCTGAATACTGAAGTCGATTCTGACCACCAGACATCACTAGTGGCGCTGGCGAAACTGAACGAAACTCCTTTTTCAAACCTCATTCTCCTCGCGTTTTAAAATATTTCCCGGGTTTTTTTTTTTTTTTTTTTCCCCATCATTTCTTCTAAATTGGCATTGACATCGACACTTACTAATAATTAAATTAATTTTAGCATTCTAAAAATACCTCTCAAAATCCCACGGAAGATAGGTTTTTCGGAGTCGATTTTCGTTTCCCGAACTGAAATCCCGCCCCTTTTGCTCTTTTGACCAATGAGGTAGGGGCTCCTTAGCTTACTGCTATAGCGTCCAATCGCAAGTCGGTCTCTCATCTCTTTAACTCCTAGAATGTTTCAGTAGTTCCTCACTCTGCTGAAATCCCAGGTTTTCTATGCCTTGATGCTAATTTTGATAGCTTTTTAACAATTAAGAAAACATAAAAAAAATATGCTCTTTTACTTTATTTTAATTCTGATGAGAGGGTAAATTAACTTTTTTAATAGGAACCTCGTAATTTTTGGCCATTGCCGTTAGTCGTAGCTCTTTCAATGTGATGACATGATTTAAGGCTCTCGTCTACCCGCCATTTTGATTTCGTAGACGTAATGTTAATCCTATGGAATTTTGACTTTAATTCTCACATCTTTATTATTTGAGCTATTTGAATGCAATAAAGTGCATTTGAAAGAGCAAAAAATAATCAATGCTTCTGTGGAATTACTTTTTTCCTAAGATTTTTAAAAATATTTTTATTCTTATTTTAACTATTCGTTTTTGAGTTTTCCGGTCTTTAAAGAATATTTTCAAATATTTTTAAAAACTGAAGAAAAAAAGTAATTCCACAGAAGCATAGATTATTTTTTGCTCTTTCAGATGCACTTTATTGCATTCAAATAGATCATATAATAAAGATGTGAGGATTAAAGTCGAAATTCCATAGGATTAACATTAAGCTGATGAAATCAAAATGGCGGCTAGACGGGAGCCTTAAAGGGCTCGTTTGCTTTTGGTTTTCTTTTAATTCTTCCTTGCGTTTTTTATTTCTTTGCTTAGAAGTTAGAATGGGAACTTGTGGATGTTTATGAGCGGTAGAGTCTTTATTTGTAGATGATGTTTGTTTCAATCGGTCAGGTTTTTTTCCTTCTGTATAGCGACAGTCAGAGCGAAAAGAAAGTATTTGATAGAGAATCGAGACTTGCAAATTAATGAATGAATCTGACAATGATATAAGTGAAATTACTGATAAATTTGCACTGTTTAGTGATTTAGATGATGAGTCTGAAACATCAAATAATGATATTCGAGGGTAATTCAGAAAGTAAGGAACGCTTCCGTCAGACGTCGCTAGGCCCGCGCCGACCACGTATATTATGGTGTCTTCGTGCCCGGCATATCAGTCGGCGTCCAGCCGTCACAACAGGAACATTTCCACGCTGCCCATTTTTTCGATATTCAAATTTAAAATGTGCGCTGCAGTTGAAATACCTGACAGTTGCGAGGTGTGGTCTGTAAGACGGTTTTTGTTGGCAAAAAACCTAAAACCTATAGAAATTTATCGGCAAATGTGTGAAGTAAACGGAAACAACGTAATGAATGAAAGTTCAATCCAGAAGTGGCGCATTCAGTTTAAAAATGGCCGAACTAACGTTCACGATGAAGAGAAAAGTGGACGCTCTAACATTGTGACCGACGAATTGGTCGCTAAAGTTGATGAAAAGATTCGTAAGAAACCGCCGTTTCACAATAACGGAGCCTTCGCTTAGTTTTCCTCAAGTTTCACGGACTGTGTTGTTTGAAATTGTCACACAAAAGCTAGGCTACCGCAAATCGCAGGCGGCAGAATTCTATGTTGAAGGAATTTCAAAGCTTGTCCACCGCTACAATAAGTGCCTCAATTTGTTTGGTGATTATGTAGAAAAGTAAAATTTTAGTCGCTCTTTCTGATGTATATAATAAATTTTTTTCTTCTTGTACGAGTACTTAGTTTCTTTTTAATTCCAAAACGTTCCTTACTTTCTGAATAGCCCTCGTATATGAAAGAAAGCAAAAAATACTCGTTTGTGTGTAAAACGTGACGTTGGAGTATACATTGAAGAATGCTTTGTAAAATACTTCACAACAAAATAAGAATGATTTTTTTATATCTTAATAGTCCATGGTATTGTATGCAAAAATTTCACGGTACCCATACCACCATCTGTATGCTATCAGACTTACTTAATTTTTATCAGTAGGTAATGCTTTTAACACAGACAATGCAGGACAATCTCATCTCATACAAGGACAATCTCATCTCATTCAGCTCTCAGATGAGAAAACTTTTGCTATGTGAGCAGTACCCGACTGCAACATTTGGAGCGAAATACTGCGGATAAGTTGAACACGTCTGCACCTATTATGGTGCGCTATTGAAATTCAAGCAGGGTTCATTCATAACTATCAAACGGTTTATTGTTTTACAGTTCACCAAATTATGTTTTAATTTTTTTGACTTTCTGCTCGAACTCAGACAAAGACGCATTTATTAATGCACTCAATTACATAAATTAATATAGTGTAAAAGAAATATTCCCACCGGTTTCCTGGCGACTCTTTAAATAAATACGTGGTATTTATTCATCATTTGCATGAGAATTTTAGTTATGGGGAGATTTGGATGCTGGAGCTTACATGCCAATTTCTAATCGAGAATTAGAGCTAGTATTTGTGAATTTTTTTTCTGTTTTGATCTTATGTGTGGCGCAGATCTGGAAAGCTGAGTATTGCGTCTGTAAGTGAGCTGAGGGGGTAAATACAGTGAGTTTAAATAAAAAAAAAAAAAAGATGTATACCAATAATGATGTTTAACTCTGAACATAAGCTGTATGTATATATACATATACATATACATATACATATATATATATATATATGTTTGTGCGTGTGTATATACAGTAATTAATAATCCAGTAAATATCGCATGAGATCACCACTGGATCATACAAAATGGCATATAACTGAGAGATCTCTAAAAATAAGACATGCATAGACTTAAAACTATGGATTAATGTATAAAATTTAATATAGTACATGCAAGTAAGATGTCAAACATACGAAAAAGCTCAAACTAACGACAAAATAACAAACTCATTTGTTACAAATAATTACTAGTGAAAACGCTTCATAAAAACTATGCATACAGATACTTATTTTCTTATTTTCATTCATTTTTAAAATATAAACAACTCCGTGACATTTGGAAAACGATTTTACGTCTAGTGCTTATCATTCGCTGGCACGCAATCAAAACACCTACGAGGAAATGCTTATAGAATTGCTACCAATCAGTGTGGTACACTTAATCTTGTTTCATTACCGTTTGTTAATAAAAATGAGTTTCCTTCTGGAAACAGTCTAATACTGTGCTCAGGCATTAAAGTAAGATATCAACCTCATGTGGACGGCGATCAAAGTGTTAAAGGACTATTGGGTATACTCAAGGCAAGGAAAAGTATAATCGTATCTTTGTTGCATGAAAGATTTGAATTGGCAATAACCAAAGAGTTTCATCACAAAGTTACTGCTATAGTTATTTTACCAGAAGACATAGAATTATTTATTGTTACAGGTATTCATACTGTTAATACTATGTAAACAATTGTCTATGTACGATGAAGGAATATAACAGCAAAAAAAAAAGAGCTTACAAGTAAGACTCAAGTTGTTTATACTGTTATTAAATTTAATTACCTCTTTCGTTTTAGATTTTAATGGAGTTACGAAGCGAATCGATCATGAAGGAAGCGAAAATATACAATTTAAGGAGAGACGGTATAAATGGTTAATTTTAAAGTAATCATTCAATTTTAAAATTTCGTATTTTTAGTGATAATCGACACGAAATTTTAATAATACATGTATGCAAAGGAAACCGTGGACGTTTCATAACGTAAAAAATAAAGGATCGTCGTGTGCTTTTCATGAAACTATTTCACGAAAGCTGCTTTAGTAACTTTAACGGAGCTACTTTGCAATTGGATCGGTTGCAGTGGATCAGATGACTTAATATAACACAGCTGGCCACCCAAATCACTTGATAGGGCCGCATGCGATTTCTTCCTTCGAGGTTCCGCAATTAACCACAAGTTTATTCGAACTCAAACGATGAATTTCTGTTGTAGTACAATCCATTACCACACACACTTTATAAAGTAATTGGCAGCAGTTTATATATCGATTCGACATTACACGGTTATCTAAAGGAAGTTGTATCGAACATTTGAAAAAAAATCTTCTACTTTTTCCATTTGTATTCATGTATTGCTAATCATTCTGTCTTATTTATTTACAAAAATATGGAATTTTGTAATCTAGGAATCATTTTGAAAAACCCTGTGGGTTAATTTAAAATTTGGCAATATTTTTTCAAATTTAATCATGCAGTTTAGAATTCGATTAACACAGATTGGTTCAATAAAATCTTCCTTTCCGCACACTATAAGGTCTAATCAATTTCTTTATACCTTTGTATAAAGATTTAATTGTTATACAAACCAATGTAAAAAACTATACTTATGATATGGTAGTAGAAAAAATTTAATACCCAAAAGAATTTAAGGTTAACTTTGAAAAACCAAGTTCGCCTCATCCACTCATGTCCGAAATGCATTAAAAATTTCTATTGAAGTGAATAAAAGTTGAGATAGTTATTTTGATTTGATTTTGGAATTTTTTATCTATATAAAAAAGAATTTTCTGCTTTACAGCCTTTATAAGTGCTATATTCTCACCAAAAAATATATAGTTAGATTTCAGCCGTTGAAAAAATTTATGCGTGAAGAATTTTCTTGCACCATCTGAGTACAAAAAAAATATAAAACTACACTAAAATATTTATTTCTTTCAGAGACTTCCAACCAATAGCGAAAATGATTGGACGCAGTAAGAATATTGCCACCATCCCAGTCAGTCGAAAATAGAAATGGCGAGTGCTGGGAAGAAAAATTGCAAAAATAAAGAATTTTGAAATGGAATTTTAAATATGTGAACATCTTTCACTAAATCGATTTCACGTGGCAAAGAAAAAAAAACTGGCGACTCAATTTTAGTTCTAAGAGAAAGTATCCCAACGCAATTTTATTAAACTCTAAATTGTTTTTTTAAAACTAAATAAATAAAGTTAAATTTATGTTCCTTTTATTGTTTTATTGTTTATACAGACACTCATATATATATTTACATTTTTACTCACTCTTTGGACCATTATACTCCTTTACCATACAACTTATTACCAACCAATCGTTTGCATCCTTTTACACTTTATTACCAATCAAACAATGATTTAAATCTTTTTTCAATTTATATGGTGATGACGTGTTATATTTTTTCATTTACAGTATGTGATATCCATCTTGAAGCTTAAAGAAAATTCCGTCTTACTACTCACATATTTGAATCTTCATTTCTTGGAATTTTTGTAAGTAATTTTTATATTTTGATTTGTTGATAATTTTTAGAATTATAGATTTTATTTTTGTAGATTTTATCGCTGAACTTGTTTGCATCTCTTAATCATTGAACTCTTTTGTAATTTGGATTTCCCAATTCAGCCTACCAAGTCGCAAAGGGGGAAGGTTGGTACCATTAAACTAGTTTAACCCCGCTTATTCGGTTCTCAGCCCGATATTGCTTTTGGACTTGCTGGGTTCCATATTTTCATTTATTTTTTCTTTCATTTTTACATTTCTTTCTGTATTTTTGTCTTTTTAAATATTCTAAATTATTCTTTCATACATTTTCAGTATATATATATATATATATATATGTGTGTGTGTGTGTACACCCAACTTTTTTTTTACACTGTAGATACGTTCCTTAGTAACTGCAAAACTTTATTGCAAAAAAATTAATAGGGAAATCCATATTATATATTTATGAACCAAAAATTGTTCATTTTTATTGCAAAAAAAAGTTAAAATTAGTGTACAGTGAAAATTCAGTCTATTGGTACATACAACATATAAACAAATCAAATAGAAATTAGGAATAAAGCTACTAACTACTATTCATCTCTATTTGATAACAGGAGTGCACGTTTATTACGAGCTGGATAAAAAACGCAATCATCAGTAGATATGTCAGATATGTCTAGCATAACTGTCGGCTTTATTAACGGTCTCTGCTTTTTCTTTGTTACACAATGTCTCTCTTTAGTGGCTTCCCCCCCTCCTCAAGTTGCTTATGTAATTCTTGGTATCCTGCTACACAAAACTTAAGATTACGTTGAACTTTTAATGCACGCTCTATGTCAGGACCATGAGTAAGAAAATGTTGTTTCAAGTTTGTAGCAAATTTTAATCTCTCGCGAATTAAATCAGTTGTTAGCAGCTGAATTTCACCTACGACTTCGTCATTTTATTGACTTCTTTATTATCATAAACTCTCATAAATTCCAAGCGGATTTAACCCGTTTTAAGAGCGCGTGGTGTAATAAATAAGAGGATACTTTGGAAGGGGATCAGGAAATACGAATGAACATTATCTTTTAAAGGAGAGAATAGGTAAATTTAGTAAATTAAACTATTATAGCATGAAATTAATGGGAATTAAGTTAAATCATTACACACACACACACACATATATATATATATATTCTAAAGATTTTTTTTCTTGTGTTTCCCTCTTTGATATTAAAACTATAAAGTGGTTAATTTTTAACATATATTAAAATATCAAATTAATATCAGGCACCAAGAATAAAAATTACATTAAAGAGCACGCTATTTGCATTACATTGGTGCGAAATATTTTTCATTTTCAATATTTTGGAACAGGGGTGGTAAACGGCGGGTAATATAAAAGGTTTTTATGCGGCTTGGAAAACAGTCAGAAAAATCCGCCTTGAATTAAGATTTCCTATCGTGCTTTTAATTCATTTGGAGTCTCAGTCTATTTTCAAGGCAGGAGAGGAGAAGGCTTTATCTTTTCTCTTTATTAGGAAAACAAAAAGTTCGGGAAAGGGTTTCTGTTAAGAATAACGAGTTTAGATGACGAGGTCACAAGAATATTTCAGGACTTGACGAACGTTAATGATGAATAGTATTCAGAAGTGAAATTTTTTTCCAAAGTATGCATACCCTAGCGATTGAATCGGACATTTTGAAAACTGGTCATCTTTAATTATATTGCAAATTCACTTTTATGTGGTTTCGTTGTCCTTTAGCATCAAATCATTTATTCCATATAAAATCAGGATATACTTCATCGCTTAATCTTATCATTTCGCTTAATCTTATCTAATCTTATCATTTCAATGTTCATTTTTAACGTGTCATCCCCTAATGCGCCACTCTTATATCCTCCGACATGTGCGTCATGAGTGATTTGATATTTTGATTTGGTAGTCGTTTGCTGCCGAACGAAAGTTTCATTGTTGCCGCGTCGAGTTGTCGGAGAGATTTGGCGTCCATCGGGGAGACTTGGATTCCTCATTGCACACCAGAAATCAAGCTAAAATAAATAGTTTCGGTTGATTCCGGTGAATCTTTTCCAGAAAAGGCGAAGATGATCTGATTTGCCGGAAAAGTTATAACTATGAATCTACGAAGTGGGAAAGGCTTCATGATC
Organism: Nephila pilipes; assembly: GCA_019974015.1. NCBI lineage: Eukaryota > Metazoa > Arthropoda > Arachnida > Araneae > Nephilidae > Nephila > Nephila pilipes. The sequence goes on along the minus strand of BMAW01004588.1, from coordinate 10,694 downwards.
CCGAATACGAATAACTAAGACTTATACATCTGTCTAGTGGGTCTTCATGCTTTCTAAAACCCAACCATTTGCAATGTATGTGGGTCATTTCTTGGAATATCTGAGGACTTATTGAACGACCCTCACACAACAGTGACAAAAAAAAAGCGCCTGAACAATTATATTCTTCTCTCTAATTTATCTTGGTCCTTCATTATTATTCGTAAATCCAGCAAGGTTTTGGTATGATATTTATTTTCTTTACATGCATTTTATAAAAATACATGTTATGTCCAGGATTCAGAATAATGAGCACTTCGGATCAATATAAAGCCATTTACAGCGGTATTAATGTGCAGACAACAAAAAAGTTAAACGCAAACACAAATGTTCGAAAGTTAATGTACATATAGTTCGTTGTAAGGACTTCATGCACTTTTGCGGAAAAAAGTCTCGACTGCCCGACGCGACATGTCCTGTGTCCACTCAAGCTCTGAATGCCGTCTTCACGCGTAAAGCATTACATTCTACCTCGTGAAATGTTGCTCTGCCAGTAGTAGTTCTCCCTGGTGGTGAGGCGGATCTCGCTCTACGGCAGTGTTCGGAACGATGCATCACTTTCCAGATCTATATAAATGTCTGAAAGATAAGTGGATCTTTCCCAAACCCATGTTCATTTTGAAAAGGGCCTTCTATGAGCAGAAAAATTATTTTTCATGGACATCGTTCAAGACCATAAATAATTATGTCAACACTTTTATATCATAGATAATCTCCTTCAAAGGCAGAGAATTACTGATTTAAGCCTTCTAGAAGTATTAAAAAAATTATAATTATTATTATTATTATTACTTTGCTTTTCCTGTGAAATTTGTAGATGTTGTACGTGACATCCTTAAATGTATTGAAGTGAAACGAATGAATTGGATTTATCATACGATTAGAAGAAAAAATAAATGTTTGAAGTGTAGAAGAATTTTATTGTCAAATCCTCAACTAGTCGGGAATGAGTAAGACCGGTGGCTGATTCTGTTAAATTGGACTTTAAGGTGATTGGGTAGAGGAACTGGCAGGACCAAGGCGAAAGACAAACTGCCTTGGAGGAATCTTCAAAAGTAGGTCTGGATCCCCCCTGAACTGTTGAGTCAAATATGATGATGATAAACAAGGATCAGTTTTAAAATAACCAATTAAATCAGTGATACGCTTAAATTTTCAATTAGAGTTTCAAGAAGTATAGGATTTTCTGTTTAATTAAGGAAAAGAGTCAAACTTGTTATAACATCAATGACTTAATGCGTCAGAAAATTAAAACAAGAGATCATATAATAAACTGAAAATTGGTATAATATTTTATTCACCTAATAGAATCAATTGTTGGATATTATATCTTGATACTTAATAATCAAACATTATAAAAGTAGAAAAATTCAGAGTGAATTCAAGAAAATAAAATATCAAAGTAAATAAGTCAACCTTATTAATTGTGTAGTTATAAGTATTAAGTAAGTGAAGTTATAAGTATGGAGTTATAAGGTAATAGTACACGCGCGGTTAATTATTATTATTTTTTTATTTATTTATTTATTTATTTTTGAGTTAGTGTAAATTTTGCTCACAAATGCTCATTGAAGCTTCTAAATAAGAAAAACACCCAAGAAAAGTTTTGCTGAAGTATATTTTTACTGTCAAAAGGAAATTTGACACAAATATAAATTTTTAAGAAAAATTTTCCGCAAAACACGGTAACTGAAAAGAAAATAAATATTTTGACATTTTGTAAATGGAATTATATAGAATATAACCTTTTCTAGGGCAATAAACTATTACTTTTATTCTATAGCCCTCATGGGGGAAGATATGATAATTCGAGTTCGGAGCACGGAAATTTTCCTTAAAGGTCATAGTAATTTTCCTTTTATTATAATGTAAAAAATATTTCTACTCATTATAAAATAATAAATTATATATATATATATATATATATATATATAATGAATTTACTTGAGGACAATAAATCATGTTGTACTTGAAAATAATTTTAAATCAAGAAAGAAGGCGAGTTAAGTTCAAGTTCATGGTGGCGATTTTATTTGTTATTCATTATGAAGACGTTGTGCAAGGTCGGCCGGCCGAGGCGAAGAAAAATGACATTTTGAAGCAGTTTAACCGCAGTGCCCGTGCAAAGGCGAGACGATAAGAAGTGCTCTATTTTTCAGAGTATCCCTTTATATAATAGGAGAAATCATAAGAAACGTCATGGAAACACGTGGTACAAGATTAAGAATTCTGGGGAAATATTATAATAGACAAGTAGTGTGAAGGGAATATTTTGACCAGTTTACTATCGAAATAAAAAAAAGGATTAAGAAATTTTATGAGTGCGTGATCTAATAAATGAAAGGATAATTTGGAAGAGGATCAGGAAATAAAAATGAACTCTTTACTTTTGAATTAGGGAAATGGGATAGAATAGAAAATTAAATTATTATTAAGAGAAGTTATTAAATTAAAGATAAATCATTGCATATAATATATATATATATATATATATATATATATATATATACTGGTTATCATAAGTAAAGGGAAAATAACAAAAATAGTGATAACTCGCCTCAAAATAAGCCAATCTCAATGAAATTTGAATGTTGGTATAAACCAGATTATACATAATATTACATATATACATGGATTATACATTATATTATTATATATTATTATTACATATATATACATAGTATATATATAATATATAATACATAGGTGTGATATATCCAACATTTTAAAAGAAAAGTGACTGAACTTAAACGATATTTTATCAATATTCCTTTAGTTGCTTATCTTTTTAAATATTTTAAAGTCGTTACAAAGAAAAAAATTATGCTGATTGGGAACGACCACATCATGTTTATTTTTAGAAAATTTACGACAACAACAAAAAATATAGAGTTTTGGTCCAAGATGTAAAACCAACGTTGAAAAAGTCGGTGTGAAAATCTGTAGCACATAATTTATGATTGAAAAGATGTGGCAAATAAACCGGATGTCCCTGAAAAACAAGTCATCTTATTAATACTGGCATTGTAGCATGTAATTACATAGACATATATGACTAGTGTTGTGCGTGTGCGTGCGGTGCGTGTGTGGTGTGCGTGGAGAAAAGTGGGTGTGTGTGTGGTGTGTTATACATAGAACAACACAGTAGTATACATGTTCACAGATATATATAATGACGCACACACAACAATATCATCAATATCATCAATAGATATATACGATTTCAGTTCACTGAGTCTGATTTTAGATTCTTTCCGGCCAGAGAAATTCATGGTCCCTCAATATTAAAATAACTGTTATTGAGCTTCTGAAGCAGATAAAAACAAAATTTATATAGAATTTTAAAAATAAAAGACTGAATTTTAATATGTTACCAAAAAATAAGAAACCAATGTCTTGACAAAAAATTGTGTTTTGATGGTGTACTTGCGACCTTAAATAATTTTATTGCTTCACAATTTCTTTTACTTTCTTTTCTAATTTTCCTTAAAAAAAATTTTTTTATGACCTTTTTCAATTAACTTTTCTTCAACTGCATTTTGATACTTAACTCGTTTTTTTAGAATTATATGAAGCAATAAAATTGCAAAACGACATTAGATTTTTGTTTTAAGGCTATCATCGGATAGAGATAATAACAGTTCTTTTAAAATGTACTTCAAGCATTCTGCTTCACTTCAGCAAGAATGAAATTATAATTTCCCCTTTTTTAGGAGTTTTCCTTTAACGTTGTTTTTAAATAAGTTTCTTTATTTTCAATCGTAAGTAAATTGTCTCGCGAAGCAATTGGGAAGGGGAAAAAATAGAATAAACTCACAGTTAAAGTTAAATCTATCATTTTATTCTTCTTTCAACTACTTTTGTTTTTTTAAAAAAACTATTTTTTACTAATTCGCATAGATTAAAATATGATTTCTTTATTTGAAATAAAAAAATACCAAATAACATTACGTTTCCAGGAGCAATAAAAAGTTTATGTTGCTGAACGCTTCTAATTATTTCCAGAATAGTCAGTAAAACTATATTTTTCTAATGGATGCAATTAATATATTAGAAAAAATATATATATCTCATTAATTCACATAATTCAAAGAGACGTAAAATTATTATCTTAGAATTAAATTTTAAATGTATTTTGACTGAATTTCAAGGTATCTGGAACATTTATTAACATTGTATTAGTGAAGTTAATTATAATACATTACAAAAAACTTAACGTCATGAACATATAACGAACGAAAACTTAGCGAACATTTAACGTCATAACATCAAAACAGTATTAAACTTTATTTTACTAAGAATCTCTCTTTATGCGCGAAATGATTATCTAATTTTTATTTTACTTTACAGTGAATAAATTAGAATATTAGATCTAGCGGATATTTCTGCCCGTTAGTGAAATGAAAGAAAAGAATAGATTTGTTCATACTTATAATAATATTTAATGTATAACATAATTTCCATTGTTACTGAGATTTGTTTATAACTAAGTAAGGTGACCAGACGTCCCGATTTTTAACAATTTATCCCGCGTCCCGGGTTTTTTTAAGAAATTCATGATTTTTAGAAAGAATGAACGACAAGCAAGGGAACGGTAGGAAAACGGGAAGAGAATATATGGTTTTCGTCTTACATGTGGCTATTTCCTCAGGATATGAGCTTTATATTACTTTTGTAAATTTTATTTTGATAAAATTTAATAATAAAAATAATTGTTGATAACTGGTTATATCAGGAACGGCTTATTAAAGTTCGCTTTAATCAGTAGCTAAAATACGACCACCCTTGTTTGGACTTAATGAACAATGGCAGTTTCCGGCATTGGCAGCGACAAAAACATTTTGTAGCTGTAAAATGAAAAGAGAACACTTTGTACGCTTCCACAGATTTTATTCTTATGGCGACAAGTTCCTCTAGCGATCTAGCCTCATTTGGAACATTGTTGCAAAGGAATTACATCTTATACCAAAATTGGAAATGGGGGGAGGGGAGTCTTAGAGAGAAGGGTCAGGGTATAGGAGTTTGTTGGTCGTTTACGAAGTAACGCCTTCGCATATTGAGTTTTGTAACTGTCTCTCTTACGATATACATCGCACTGCGTGTTAGTGCTAGTTAAACAAGTGATGTCAACAAATATACTATTTAGATTATTTAGATAAGTAATTTATTAAGGAACCAAATTTTTAATCAAGAACCCCCCCCCACACACACACACTATCAATGGTGTCCCGCTTTTCGAATGTTAAAATCTGGTTACCTTATCTATAAGCAATCTAGATGGGGGGCCTCTTGAGTTAAGAGAGAGAAATTGGCTTAATGGAATCATCAGATACACATCTGTTTCCTGGGAACGAAAACAAACTCATATTAGATCGGGTGATATCTGGTGATGAAAAATGTAATATTTTCTAAATAGAAATTGAGCCTTAGTACGAAAACGCTGTGCATAGAATGGGACGTCGATGAACCAATGCATTTCGAGCTTTTGAAATCTAACAAAAAGCTCAAATCCGAAAGATACTATCAGAAAATGGATTGCATAAGCAAAACAATCAAAGGAAAGATGCCAGCTTGTTCAATAAGAAACATATTATATTACATCATGAAAATGCCAAACCATACGTTGCTTTGGCGATACATCAAAAATTCACAGAGCTAGGCTGGAAATTTCTGTTGCATCCCCATGATCCTCAGATCTAGCACCCAGTAATTATCATTGGTTTATCACCCAGCAAAGTTTTTTGAAAGAAAAAAGAAATTCAAAACTGAAGCAGTCGTCAACCTTACATTACTTGAGTTCCCCTCTAAAGACATGTCATTTTTCAAAAATGGTATTTACAAATTACCATCACTCTGGCAAGAGCTCAAAATTAACGACCCAAATTATATTACACAACATTTATACAAATCATATCATACATTTAACAAATACTGTTAAATCTATGACAAATATAGTACTTTGTTATACTTTAAAAACGGTAAGAGCTTTCTGGTAGACCTATACGTTATTACACTAGGTTTAAAAAAAAATTTAAAAAAAAAAACTTTAATAATTCAATTTTTGCTATTTTTAATTACATTTTTTTTTAAATATTAAATTATTTAAATCTTTTTTCGAACTTACTCCCTTCATATTTGATGTCCATCCAATGTTTTTGCTTATAGGTTTAAAGATTTGCTTCTTCTTTATGTTTTGTTGTCCATTAGAGCTTACAATTTTATGTTTCTATTATTTGTTATTATGGAGAACTCCAGGTATTTGTTAAATAAAGCGTTGAGGGAAGGTGTATCCATAAAACAAGTTTAACCTCGCTATTAATTAATTCCAAGTCACTGTAAACTACAAATCAGTTGCAAGTTACTAAATTTTTATTTTAAATTTCTCCTTGGCAACCATTTGTTGAGTTAGTGAAATAAAATTAAAATGTAAAAATGTTATTTTCAGACAAATTAAATCTCTTATCATAAAAGTCCCTCACACATCAAAAATGTCTTCTTAAATGCGCAATTTCAAGTACGTTTTTGACTCTGTTCTGGATCCATTGCAGATTGATTGGATTAAAAGCTTTCTTGAGTAACTGAAACTAATTACAACTCTGAAAGTGAAGTAAACTTTATTTTTTCTTTTTTGCGGAACATAAAGAACAAATCCGAAACAGCGATTTTTAAAGACCATGACCGCTTTTAGAGAATTGTTTGAGGAGAAATCGAAGACCTCTCTTCACTGGAAAAACTAGAATTAGCGAAAAAACCTTTTTTTTTTCCTCCTTTCTTAAGGTTCGATGAAGTAAATTTAATGTTTGATTCATGCAAAATTATAACATTTTTCTTAATTGTTATTTCTTAGGAATGGAGTATTTTTGATTTTTCTCTATAAACAAAAAAAAAATACCAGAAATTTAGCATCAACTTTTGAGTCAACACGATGAGTTATAAATTCTGAATGAAGATGTGTTTTATGAAATATTGTAGTTTTATGTAATATGTAGTCTTTTTATCTGTTTTTAATATAACATATTTAAGGGTATTTTGCCAATTTTCTAAAAAAAAATTGGTGATGTCTTAGCATATTTAAGATACTCAAAAAGTAAAAATTTAAATGCAATAAGGCAAAAAACTTGCTCAAGACTCTTCCTTTTTTCAAAAGCCTGAAGCTCTTTTTGTTGCCTTTTTTCATGCGCATTCCCTTTTATGAGTGTTCGCTTGTATTGATCACAAATTATGTTAAACCTTAAATTCATATTTGATATATGTTGATATTAAAATTTACCGTTTTCTAGTTTTAAGCTGTATAGCATATTTTGGATGTTATATTGATCATTAGTTTGTAGTATGTTCTTAAAAATTACTAAATCTCATCAAATTATCAAACATTTCAACCATATAATGCAGTGTTTATTGTCGTGAATTTCTAGAATGGAATAAAGCGATATTTCTAAATTAAAAATGACAAATCTATTGTAGTTTTCGTCATTTATTTTCTCTATCAACTGCAGCCGTTTTTGCTTGGAATTTGCTTTTTAGCCACCCAAGAGCTATTGTTTTAGTTGGATCGCTTTTGGTGGATCAGATTATTCTTCAATTTCTTATCGCTTGCTTCAATTTTATTTACATTTAGTTTAAATATATTCAATTTAAAAATTTATCGATTACCTTAATTTTAATTACATGTTGCTGATATCATTCCATTTAATAGTTCCATAATTCGTTTGATTTAATTTTAATTACATTTATTTTAAATATATTCAATTTAATAATTTATCATTTCGTTTAATTTTAGCATTGGAAAATTTTATTATTGTTCATTTCTCGATATTTCATCATTTACTTTAGTTCTTATATTTAATTGAGTAATATAATAATTATTATTATAAAAGTTCACCTTGGAAGGCTAAATCTGTTCATTGTATAGAAATTTGTAATATTTCGTTAATTTCTTTAAGTAACCACTTTCAGTATTTCGTTTTTTTTTTTAAATTGACATAATCCTCACAATATGCACGAATAAATCATTCGTACTCCACGTAACCAAACAAATACTTTTAAATTCAAATTTCTAGAAAAAAGTTTTTATGCGAGTATTACATAATGATACATATTTAAGTTGAATCGGTATAGTATTATAGTAACGAAAGGCCCGTGCGAAATTTTAATTTCGGCGCTTTAAAATGGTGATTTTAGTGGTGGCGTTCGAGAATGGATTGCCGCTCCACTGAAGACTGGGCATGAGGATTTGCAACCACTGCTCGAAGATGCATCTCAAGGTCAACTTGTGGCGAATCACTTCTTCTACCCGACTCTTGTGCCAAAACTCAGCAAATACAACAAACTATAAAAGTCGATAACCTACGCAAGAATACGCCAGTCAAGTCTCACATAGCTATTTATTTGAAATTTTGTAATATAATGTCTAGGAATATTTGCTCTCCTTGATTCACCTATTCAACTATTACCGATCGAATTCTCTCTTGCCAAAATCTCTCCAGTTAAAGCTGTCTTGATTTCTCGAATCCTCTGCGACCGCTTGGCCCGTAACAACTCTTGATATCATCTATCACTTGTGAGGCATACACACAGCGCTAGTCCCACTCGGCCTCTATCCCCTAAACTTCCTTTTGCTTATGTACCGCCATATCTACCTCACTTCACTTTATTTCTACAGCATCTCATTATCATAATCACGTTTCATTTCAGTTGGGAAGAAATAGTTTATTTCATGCAATCAATCTCAATTAAAGTCTCCAACGTTAGTGAAAAGGAAATGGTGAATATTCCAACGTCTAAAACTGACCTCCCCTCCACGGGGTCGAAACATCAACAGCTGAAAATAAAAGCTGATAATCGTGGTAAACACTGGGCGAAAATACGTGCAGTGCTGTGTCACGACCTGGCAGTCGAGGTCAACAAACTTCCAAATCCATACTAAAAAACCCGATATTGAAGGCGTCAATTGGTACCGAATGGTAGAATGTACATTACCATCAAATGCCGGATTAAAAGTAGGTTACAATGCTAAGAATTAAAATAAGTATCACGTCGAAAAAATTACGTTCACAAGATTCTCTAGTGGACAGGTAAAATAACAGCAAACTTCAGGTTCAACTGAGTAGAATACCTAAAGCTCTTGGACAGAAAAGAGTGAAAATATGGTGATTGTCCCGAAATAGTTTTACAAGCAAGACATTATCCTATATCTAAAGTTATAGTGTTATAAATTAAATCCACGTAAAAAATAGCTACCAATGAGATTGGCGGTAACAAATAAACTGCTGTTTGTAGAAAATGCAACACCATGAAGGAATCATCAGAATCAAATGAAATTCGCAGCAAATGTCAATTATAGGATATTATGCAAATTAATAAAGTTTCAGAGCCATCGCGCGTGCGCGGCGCGCGCAGCGCCCTCTGAATTGATGCTGAAAGCGTATAAATAAAGTGCTGTAGCGGGACGTTGAAAAAAGTCTATGATTATTTGTTAGTGGCAAACGTTTAGTGAGACCTGAGTATGCCTCCACGACGGAAGAATAAGAAATTCAAGCAACTTACGGAGTTTGAACGAGGGAGGATAATCGGCCTTCGAGGAGGAGGATTTTCCTATCGCGCAATAGCAGCTCGTATGCAGCGGAACAGTTCCACAGTGATGCGAGTTTGGAAGCAGTGGACCGACGAGCACCGAACAACTCGAAAAACAGGCACTGGACGACAGAAGGTGACGTCAGAGCGCGATGATCGACACCTGCTCCGCATGGCGGTGAATGATCGCACAGCTTCCTCCAGGCAGCTGGCAGCACGTTGGTCTACTGCTACAGGTGTACAATTGTCGGCTTCGTCAATTCGTCGTCGTCTGCTGCGCCGTGGATTGCGTGCAAGGGTGCCTTTATACAGGATTCCCCTCACGGCGAATCATCGACGGCTGCGTCGGCAGTGGGCTCTTGAGCACAGAGACAGGCGAGCTGATTGGCACCAAGATGTCTTTTCAGATGAATCACGCTTCAATTTGTGGACCCATGATGGCCGTGTTCGTGTTAGACGTTATGCCGGTCAACGCTGCCTTCCTGAGTGTATTATTGAACGACATAGTGGTCGAACACCCGGAGTTATGGTCTGGGGTGCGATTTCGTATCATGGACGATCCAATTTGATACGAATTGAGGGTAATCTCAATAGCAACAGGTACGTCCGTGAAGTGCTACAGCCCGAAGTCGTTCCTTTCCTTCAAGGCATCCCTGGAGCTATCTTTCAGCAGGATAATGCACGCCCACATGTTGCGCGGACTGTTCGAGACTTCTGTTCAGCACAACGCATGCAACTCCTTCCTTGGCCTGCTTATTCACCGGATATGTCGCCTATTGAGCACGTGTGGGATATGGTTGGTCGGCGTCTCGCTCGTGATCCGCGTCCTGCAGTTTCCAAAGACGAACTTTGGTTGCGCATACAAGCGATATGGAATTCTCTTCCTCAAGCAGATATTCAACATCTGTTTGACTCCATGCCACGTCGTATAGCAGCACTTATTGCAGCGCATGGTGGCTGCACCAAATACTGATTTCGGACGCTTAATTTGTTTCTTTTGTTTTGAAAATTTCATCATTTATTTGTATCAGTACAAGTCGTTTCTGCATTAAATTTCATTTGATTCTGATGATTCTTTCATG
>BMAW01004587.1:91849-118216 GCA_019974015.1 Nephila pilipes | reverse complement strand
TGTTATATAATATATATTATAATAACAGATTTTACCTAAAACAAACTATGTAACATTATGTCTCACGGAACACTGATTATGACAGAAAAATGAACTTCTTGAACTTTTTAATCAAAGCTATTTCGAGAACAATGAATTCTTTCCACAATACGTTATACAATAAAATTCCCTGTGTAAATCTACATTCGATATGGAACATTTATTTAATACAGTGATTCTCAATTTTGGGGCGCGAGCACACTAGAGGGGACGCGAGAATATCCCAGGGAAAATATTATTTAAAAAAAATGATTAACTGACTAGAAGGAAAGCACACACACACATAGAAAACAAAATATATTTCGACATACTTAATATTTAACTTATTAAAGTAAAAAAAAAACTTCTAAATCAAAACTTACTTAATCAAAACATACCAAATTAAAAACAAATTTAATAATTATTAGTGACTTCCTTAGACCTGTCTTGTAGAGCAAAGGTTTTCGAAGGAAGGCTTAATATTAGATATAGCCACTCTCAGTTCTGTTTCTATATTTAGCCGAAATCTATATTTTGTCTTCAAAGAAACCACAGCAGAAAATCCAGTTTCACAAAAATAGGATGCTGAAAATGGTAATAGAATGCGAAATGCCCTGGTTTTTAGTGCAGAAAAATAATCCTCTACTCCTGATCAAAATTCAAATAGTGATTTATTATTAAATAGTTTTTTTGGTTTCCCCACTTGTCATGAATTCTTTGAATTTTTCTTTCTCATCAATTGAGAGAGTCCTTCGGGAGTCTTATGAAATGGATCCCTAACCCACTCGTAACTTTCTATCAGTTTGTCGTCAGCAAGAAAATATTTTTTAAAATTCTTTGCCATCATGGCTAAATGGTTTTTAATGGTTACAAAAACAACTTTTACATGTTCTTCTTCAGCTTTGTATATTTTAGTACACTCATTCACATTGGCACACATTGTTAGATTTTTTGCATTATATATATATTTCTGCTCCACAATTCCAATTTTCTACACAAAGCATTAACTGTATCACTCGTATGCAACATATATGTGTTTTTGCTCCATTGAGTTTAAGATTCAAGTTATTTAATTTAGCCCAATTTCATCACAAATAAACCATGGCGAAAATTCTCGGCTTCCGATCTATTTTCTTCTTCTAGGAAAATGACGATTTCTTCTCTTAATTCATAAACACGTGAAAAGAATTTCCCACGTGATAACCATCTTGCCTTGTAATAAAATAATAACCCTGAATGTATTGCCCCCATGTCTTTACGAAGAGCGGAAAAGATTCCTGATTTTAGGGGTCTCATTTTGATATAATTTACTACGGTTACAACCGTAGTTAACGCAATATGCAGTCCAGGACTCATTTCTTTATAAGCCAAAGCTTCTCTGTGGATCATGCAATGTATCCAGACCCACTGAGGTGATTTTTGTTTTATAAGTGCTTGTATACTTTGGAATATTCCGAACATTGAACGAGCACCATTGGTGCATATTCCGACTCAATTTTTCCATTCTATGTTTGCCTCGTTCATAATATCATTTAAAATAGCAAATAATGCGAGCGCTGTTTCTTTGAATTCTATTGGTTTGCAGAAAAGTAGTTCTACTACTGACATATTATCACAAAATCGAACATATACAATGAAATGAGCATCTTTATTACTATGTCTTGCTTCATCAAGCTGTATAGAAAACAATTTGCCACGCAACTTCGAGAAAAGCTGACACTTTACATCTTCAGCTATATCACCAATTTGACAAGGAAGAATATAATTTGAAAGTGGTATGGACTGCAATTGTTTTGAAAAATTATCTCCAAACATAGTTTCTACAATCTAAACTGCTGCTGGCAAAATAAGCTCTTCATCAACGGTGTGAGAGTTTTTTACATCTGGCTATTTTATATGAAACTTTGTAGGATGCAATTAAAACTATTTATTCACAGACAAAGCTTCTTTAAAAAATGATTTTTCCTTTTCATATGATTTTAATTTTAATTCGAAAAATTCCCTGGGTTTGTTGACGTACTCACTATGAAGCGTTTCCAAATTTCGTTTAAGTTTATTAAGTTTCATGCTGTCTGCGGCCAACACTTTTGAGCAAACGATACACAGGAGCATTTCTTCTTTATTTACTTCAGTACTGGTAAACCCCAAATTTAAGTATTTTTGAGAATATTTTCTTGATTTTGTTTTCGGAACCACACTCATCTGTGTACTTTTTGATGCTTGACTATCGTCCAACGCTCGCTTACGCAAGCTCAAAAAATTATCCAGGAGCCAGCATAAATATACTACTTTGAATATTTAATATGGTAAATTGCAATTAACACGAAAACATATATTACATACGATAAATACATAGGCAATAGACTCGAAGGAGAATTGAAACTTGCGTTATCGAACATTTTCCTTCTTCCTATGAGAAAACATTTGCTCTGCGCATACTCGAGATAGCTTCCACAAACCATATTGCTTATTTTTCTCTTTTCTTTAGTCCTGCTTCTGTTTTATTTCTTTTATTATTCCTAAGAAAGTATTCCCAGTTTCTAAAGTTAGCTCACCCCGCCTAGGTTTACTTTCATTAACGAATTTTTGTATTATCATATTCTTTTAACGTTTTCTTTCTATTTGGCTTTCATTTCAAATATATTATTTAAATTTTCCCCGCTTCTATTCGATTCATCTGTTCACCGCAATCATCTGTTCGCTTCATCTGTTGGCAAAATGCCAGATGTGGTTTCTCGCCAACGTTGGCTTGCTTTTACTCTTGTTTTGGCAGTTAGTTAAAAATAAATTAAAAACAAAAATCAAAATACTCAAAACATATTATTGTTGTATACATTTTATTGTATGCGGGGACAAAAATTTATCAAAATTATGGTTTAAAACTGTTCCGCGAATAATGAAAAGTTGAGAAACGCTGACTTAATGTAATATTGAAGCTTGGAAATACAAGTACTATTCGATCATAAAGACTTTTTCACCTGCAACATCGGGAGTTTAATCAGTCCATGCGATCTGAATACTCTGGTGTGCTGCATTACACAGAAGTAAGGTGGCTTAAAGTAGAATATATTTTCGAGTGAATGTTTCATCTGAAAGATGGCATTGTGTCATTCTTCCATAAGAAAAAGCATTCTGCATAATGTAAAATGTTATGGGACCTATCATGGTTTTTAGACTTTGTAGTTTTCATAAATGTTTGTCAAGTAAATAAATTTAATGCCGAGATGCAAGGAAAATCAGTTTATCTACAATATTTGGGATCATCTAAAATGTTTTAAATTAAAACTTGATCTATTTTCCTGGAAGCTTTCGGAGAACGACTTGTTTCATTAAATTCAATACCCTCCGTACATGAAGACAAGCTTAAGAGTTATGAACATAACCTCAAGAAACTGCATTTCATGTTTGAAAGATTATTTAAGGATTACAATGCAGTTCAAACACAATTTGACATTTTCACCATGATTTTCTGTGTAAAACGTGCAGCATTGAGGTCAGAATTGCAGCTTGAGTTAATTATGTATAATAATCATAATGTATAATAGTTATCTCAAGTAATTATTTCTTTGTTCCAAGGCTAGAGTTTTACAAACCGTTATTGAAAGCAAGATACAGAAATTTAATTTCTCCCGCCAAGAAAATTAGTACCATATTTGCTGTATTCTATGCATATGAATAAGTTTTTTCTACCATTAACCTGAACCCGTTCGCTCCCAGCGTATCACAGGCGATACGCTGGTGTTGGTTCTCCTGTGCCCAGCGTATAACGGGCGATACGCTGCGTGAGTGTCTTCTACGGCCCAGCGTATCAATAGAGATACGCTCGATGAGAACTTTTTATTTTTAATTTTTTTAATGTTACTATATGTATGGCTAACAATACCGCGAAATCTATATAGATAGGTTATTTGGAGTTTTGACCTCAATGATATGGGCTTGGATTTAACTTCTGGCTACCAGGAGGGGGGTAGTTGTTAAAAGCTCGTGTTCCTGCGCGGCTATTTAAATGTAATGACATGATTTAAAGAGTGCACTTGATTTCGGTTTGCTTTTTTTTTTCTTCCTTGCTTCTTAGAAGGAAGAAGAGAGAGATTTATGGCCCTTTATTGAAGGAGAATTTATGGCCCTTTATGGGGGTTAGGGCTTTTGGTAGCAGATGTTCTCTGCTGTTCGTTTCATTCGGTCAGTTTTTATTTGTAGCGACAGTTATGACGAAAAGAAAGTGTTTATCTGATACTGAGATTTGCGAAATAATAAATGAATCTGACAGTAATGTTAGCGAAAATAATCCAAATATGTACATTGACATTAAAGTAAAAAAAAATAAAAGGGGGGGGCTATGATGTGCCCTTTGCTCAAAATGTTGCGTGAAGCGTCAAAATATGTGTGTAAGACAAGTGATGTTATACTATGCATTGAATTTTTTTTTATAAATATACCATACAGCAAAATAAGATATATTTTTTATGTCTATATATTCCATATAATGGCACATCATTACACCATGAAATTTATGTAACATATATAAATATATTTTGTATTTTCTTAAGAGTATGATTTTTTATGTAATTTTACGTAAAAAACATTCAATTTTCGATTAAATTTTTTTTCTCTTTTGTATATATTAAGTTTAATGCATTTTAAATAATATATGTAAATACCATAATATTTTAATAAATAGCCGATTTTAGAGGAATTTTTTTCACGAATTAGGTTTAATATCTAAAATCGTCTGGGCACAGCGTGTCACTCCGCGGTAAGGAGTCGTGAGCCCAGCGAAGCACTTCTTTTTTCTCCCTCCGGTAGGGAAAGGGTTAAGAAGATTTCTATTGGAAAATAGACTGACAGATGAGCATCGGAATTAGTATATCGCAGTTTGAAACTGAGTTTATAGAACTTAATAAATGCAGTTGCAGTTTCATTCATTTGCTGCATTATTTGTAATGTAATATTTGCATATTCATTTTAAAGTTTAGAATAAATTATATTACCTTTGTAATTCTTTTGTCCTGCTAAAAGAAGTTTGTTCATCACTGCTGTAAGGCAACAAGCACATGACCCATTCATTCACGTCAACGGTGATCGAATTCGTTCCCCAAAGAAAGTGAAAAAAAAACTTTACGGCACCTTACTCAACAACAAACAAATACATTCATTCTTGGCGACAGCGAAACGAAAAGGCCTCCAACAAAGAAAGGATAACTCAATACTCTACATAACAACATTTCATGAAAATGTCTCCCTATCGAAAGGAAGAATTACTTTTCAGGTGGCGAAGATTTACTCTAACACTCTCCTCGGACAGAAATGTTTCATACTAATGCCTTTTATTTTCCTTTATTGAAAACATATAGAAAAATTTCCGTGTATCACAAATACCCCACGGGATGTACAAAAGTAAGTAAAATAAACATAAAATAATGTAAAATGTTTCCCGAATTACAAAGCAAAAATTACGAAATAAATCAATGAAGTAGAAAAATAGAGGAAGAGAAATAATATATTTCCATCTAGCGTTGATTCAATAAGCAGATAGGTAAATCGTTTGTATTTAATGTAAGCATTTAAACTAAATTTACTTCGCCATATGAAAGAAGGGAGATGTGATAAAGATGTTTGAAAAGAAAAAACTTCCCTTTTTAATATTTGGAAATAAAACGATTGTAAAAGACGTTGAAATTTACGCTGATAACACGATATACAAGTGATACATGTTA
This sequence comes from Nephila pilipes, assembly GCA_019974015.1. Taxonomy (NCBI): domain Eukaryota; kingdom Metazoa; phylum Arthropoda; class Arachnida; order Araneae; family Nephilidae; genus Nephila; species Nephila pilipes. The sequence goes on along the minus strand of BMAW01004587.1, from coordinate 112,481 downwards.
TTTTTTTCCGCTTTTTATTCCTTGATGGAACGCGAAAAAAAATTCAAAATATAAGAAAATTCAATATTGGTAAGAAAATGAGACGGTTGATATATAAGTGGAAAAAATATAATAATAAAATATATTGTTTATAAAGAGAAAAAATAGTAATCCCAAAATATGTTATCAAGGTTGTGTTCCTATTTTAATGCATGTCATCAAGTTTTTGCAGTGTAAAGAAACCAGCAATAAAGTGTCGCACATCTCTTAATAGGCAAAGAAAAATAGCACCAGCAAATTTGTGTTCAAACAGGGCAGAGATGATATAACATTGTGTAATATGTGCTATGTGATAGTATAACGTTTACAAAGGAAAAATTATATAAAGAAAAATAATCGATTCATCGAGGACAGAATCAAATCCAAAATAAAAAATATATATTAATTAGTCTATAAAAAACATCTCATTTCTTATTCCTCTTTGACTTTTATCGAAGAAGCAAGCTGTATCGTGAATTTAGACCTTGATCTGTCGTTATTGTTTTAGTGACGTTTAGTTATTGTATGACATATCTGTTGTCAACATTGGTTGGATCCTATTTTAGGGTGGCTTGGCGACATGATGAATTTCTTGGGGTCAATAAGTCACCAAGTTAGTTATCTTACAAGTTTTTGGCATACATATGGCGGCAATAAAGAAAGCATGCGATGAATAATCACACCTTTTCGAATTATCTGAGAACGATAGTCGCCATATATCCTCCTGGGGAAGTTGAAGTCCCATGAAAACAGGATAAGTGAAGTTTTACACTATTTCACAAATTCATTTTAGTATTTTCAATGCTGTTTTGCTGCAATCTATTGGATCGCCTTTTTTATGTAATTTCATTTTTAATAATTCAACAATGCTTTTTTAAAAATTTTCATTTTTAAAGGGTTTCAGTTAAGAATCTGTTTTCATGTAATTTCAGTTTTTTAACGGTTTCTCTTTCTAGAATTCGTTTTTCATGTTGTTTAATTTTTATTGCTTTTCAGTTAGAAAAGGCCTTTTTTAACAATTTCCTGTACGGCAATGGTTTCCTGTTAAAAAAGACCCTCTATTTTAAATCATAATTTCATTTGAAACGATTTATAATTCGGAAACGTCTATTTTTTTAAAAATATCATTATTAACGGATTCCAGTTCGAAAGCGCCAGTTTCATGCTAATTCTTTTCCGTTGTAACACTCCGCTGTTCAAAATCACCTTCCCCCCTACTTCTTATGATGGATTCATTATATTATAACCATGTTTCCAGTCTTACTTCGCTAATTACTACATATTTTTTCTTTAGATTAAAAAGCCGTTTCAAAATGTGTCTTTCCACACACGGTTTCATCTTTCTCCTGTTTCTAGAACGTTCGAGTTTGAAAATCACACATTTGATGCCATTTTGGCATGATTTCAAATATCGTACCAAGCAACCCACCTAAAATAGGATTGAGCCTCAGTATTGAAGCTATAGTTTTTTAGAAAAGAGGAGCCGTAATCTGGCGACGGCGATATAACTGAGAATTAAGTCACTAAATTGGTATTTCTGTAAATCAGATGACATGGTTTCTTAAGAGCATTGGATGCGAAAGAAGCCATGCCACTGGTTTGAATAGACAGCATTTTAGTGACGTCATCACCCGTAATACTACGACCGTTTGATAACGGTACCGGTTTCTTAGGAAACTGTAAATTAATATTATACAGCTTAATTAAATATTATACAGCTGAAACGCTTTGTATGATGTGGAAAGAGATAGAACCGAATGTTTAATTTCTTCCTGGTAATTTCTACGAGCCAGATGCTTCAGTTCACCTTTGAAAATCGCTCTAAAATTCGAAAGGGATACTCATACATTGATCAGAGTTGATAATGTATTTTGAATTTAAAGTAGGTTGTTTTTATAAAGTGTAAGGATCTTACAGCACATACATAATGGTATTCTATGAAACCCGTAATAGAAACATTATTAATGGGAGTTAATTATTAATATTTAAGATTTATTATAATGAAAGTTAATTATTTTCGTTCACTACTTTAGTTTTCCTGATACTGTATTCATACACTTTTACGTTCTGATTCTGATTAAAGGAATTTTCTCTAATTTAATAAAACATTTTTAGAGGAAGTTACTTTTTAAAATTAAGAAATGATTATATGTTTATTGCAAGCAACTGTCTTTTTGTAGAGGGTAGTGGGGCGATAGGGACCGAGTTCGATTGTCCAATCTAGAGAGTAGCAGACTTAAATTTCGATTTAGGGGATGGATCAGAAAGGACTAAGTTTCTTGTATCATTTTAGCCGAAAAAGCATATTTTGGTTGTCTATAGGAGAGGCTCCTAGCAGGCATGGTTGGTGAAGTAGAATCAGTAAGAAATTTAGAAGAAGGGGCTAGAATCCAGGTCTTAGAGAAATTTAATTGAGTATAATTTCACATGGTTATGTAACTTATTATTATTTCTACATGGGTGTATTTTCTATGTTTTGTAGGGTTCTATTTGTGGATTAATCTATTTTGTTGTTATTTTAATTGGATCGAATAGTCGTGGATATCGGACAAAACATTTATTGATAAACAAACATATGAATGAGAAAAACAAAGGTTCACTTAGACATAACACACAGCGTAATAAACGTTATTAAAGGACACAGCGATACATAACGTTTCTCAGTGCTTCAGTTCGGGAGTCTGTTGGAAAAGTGGGCGAAGCACAAACGTAGATGTTCTTAATATTCCGTAATAAAAAAATAGTTCGCTCGCTCTAAACCTAATATATTTTATTGAAAAATTTAACTCTGAGAGTTTTTTAATAAAGAGAATGGGTTTTATCGATTTTCTGCTGTCACTATATCTCATATACTAGTGAACTTTTAGAATTTGTCTTGGCATGACATGTCTTTAAAAAACTATCCGAGTTTTTCTACCTATGTGGTATTGTGCGTTTGTTTTTATTGGTTTGAAGGAGTCGTTATGAGTACTTGAAATACTTTGAGGGAATTCGGAAACCTGTTTCTCGATATCCTCCCCGCTATATGTTTTGAGAAATGAGAATAATGCAATAGTTTCCTTCAGAAGTGCTTTCCAAAGTAATTTCCAGCTAGTATTTATTTTAACAGTGTAAATAGTTATTTTCTTCGTGATTGCGAACTGAATGATAATAGGATGGAATCGCTGCTCCTTTTATTACAGGGATATTTGGCAGGACCAATGAAAACTCGCCATTAAGATGAAATCGATTGTTTTGACCGTAGAATGTTTTGTAAGCAGAGATATAATTTCTGTGCCATTTTTATCGGACACTTTTCTTAAAGTTTTACTTTTTGAAGTATTATAAGGGCACCCCTAGCTTGTATGCATAGCGTTTAGATCTCCACAGATAAATGAGATGATATACGCAGTTTGAACAGCGCTACTTTCTCAACTAGCATGTCTTGATTTTCAAGATACTCTTCGATTTCAGCACATCATATTGTGGTAGTAGGCCCTTAATGTAAACATTCAAATGTATAGACATATAGGCTGAATGACATAATTTTCAGCTTTCACTTCAATGAGGAAGGTGAAAACACCTCTGTGAACGTCCTCAATTACTCGGGGGAATGTTGTATTTTACCGGTAGCTTGTATACAGATTTCGGGAATTCTCTATTGACAGCTTGAACGATTAAGTTGCAGTTTTCATTAAATAGTACATTATTGGTTGTTGTGAAGGTCAGCGCCCACCGTTTTGGGATAGACAGCTGCCACATTGTTGAAACTATTGTCCATAGCAAAAGTATTTTTAGAATTGTTATGGGGGGCGATTTAAGCAAATTTATTTGATGTTATAAACCCAATACTATCGATTATGCGCAATGTTAATATTTGACTGATAATTAATTTTGTTTGCACGAAGTAAGTTTATGCCATTCTCATTCGGATACTTTTAATGTTTCCCTTCATATTATGAATATAGAATTCAGGGTCTGGGTAAGGTAATAACTTAATCAACTCACCCTTTGTTTCCATTTTCTCTTCCTTCGTAGTGTTAAGCTACGCTTTCAGTTCGATCATGACAGGGCCTCCTCTTATTTTAGGATTTGCTTCTTCGATTTGAATCCAGATTAGCAGATACTTTATCTGACCTAGAGAAAATTATTCCTGCTTTTGAATCGCAGATATTTTTCCCACATCGCCTTGACTTTGCTTTCAAGGGGTGAAACTCCATGCCTTCCGTGTCAGCCACAACGGCCTTTTCAGGCGTAAGAATAGGCGTTTTTCCCTCTGATAAGGAATCCATCACACAGCCGTTCTCAAGGAAGGTTAAGCTGGGAATCACCTGAGATTTGACCAACTGATATTCTTTGAAAAATAAGCTGTATAACGCTCTGGGAAATGAGTTAATTTCTCAAAATTGCCATGAAGCAATCTAGAGTCAATAACTCTTTAAGACAAATTCAATAACTTATTGCTGTGCAGCTCCTTTTCCCTTACCGCCAACTTTTCAAAAGGTATTTTCTCATCTCCTTTTCGATAGTCAATCTTGTTAATTATTCTAAATTCCTCAAAGTAGGGCTCAGAAATGTCACAGAAAATCTTATTTAAAGCCAGCCACATATGTCATGCCTGCGGTAAGCGATTATTTTGACATTTTAGTTTTCACTGAGACATTCGAATTGCCTGAAGCTAAAATCTCATTTCAAAGTGAATGCAATCGCCAATTAAATTTGTGACGTTGGGCTTTTTGCGGTTTCCTCTTCACTAACCCTGGGGACTTTTAATTAAGATTGATTGCTTTTGCTAAACAGCTTTGGCCCAACCAAAAATGAAACATGAATATTCAAATTACAAGCAGGTCGAAATAAAGTGAAACGAGGGAAATAGGAATTACATAAATTAAACTTGAGACTCACGAAAAAGGTCGAGTAGTTCTAGCGTTTGGCAATAGTTCCGGAGTCAAAGACGGGATCGAGAATTGCTGTAAGTTATCAGTAGCGTAGTGAAAATTAGAAGTCTAGACAGCTGGAACTTTAAACTAGTGGTAAGACTCTGTTAGTTTGTTATTGGTAGATCAAATTAATATATTTAGGGCGCTTATTTTGGAGAGCTGTTTATATTTGACGTTATACTAATAATTTTCCAATAAACTTATTGTTGAAACTTGTGGTACTTCTTCTTGAACGTTTTTTTTTTTTTTTGACTTTTAGTGCTTGTACTTTGAGTTCATCTATGGCACAAGAGGCGAATATGAATAGTTCGCCCTCACAAATTCATTTATGCTTCTTGAGTATTTTTAGAGCATGTCACCTGACTTTACAACAGTGTCGTCTAGGAAATCTTTTACTCCAATCTAGTAATTAAAAAAGTTCATAAATCTTTCAAACCTGACAAAATTGTTCAACCACCGTTACACTCCACTAAATTCCCACTTCTCGGTTACAACCATATCACACTTATTCTGACACCTTAATCTGGCGACTTCGTTTAATTTCCCAGTAAACTGAATCATCTCTAACGTCTCATCACCTCGCATATTTTGAAATTTGTTCGATCAATTTGAAATTCAAAATGAGTTTGGACGCAGATATTTTTCAAATGGAATTAATATTATTTTGCGCGTATCTTTGCATTTTAATGCTGTTATTGTTAAAAATTAGGTAAAAGGAAAAAAATTACAAATATAAATATTGATAGAAAAAAAAGGTAAAACAAGACTTTTATTTCCTTATATAGATATAACTAATCCTTTGAACTCATAAATATGTTCTAAATATTTCACACATAAGATAAATCAATTTCCTGCTTCATCGAAAATATAACAAGAGTAAATTAAATCCTCTGAATCTCGTGTGAACTTTAAAAATGAATTATGATTTTTCAACATTACGCGGTAAAGGACGGCACGCCTTTGCAACGGACGTTCTCTGGGGACGCAGGAGAATCGAAAGGAACTGTCGCACAGGTTGGGGTTTTGCGTCGGTCAGCCTAGCTTTAGGAAAAAAATCACACACAAAGAAATTTTCGTCCTTTTTTTTTGGTAAAATTTTAGATTATTAATTAAGCTGTTATGTAAATTAAAATTAGGGCTTTTAATAACCTTTTTTCCTTTCATTTACAGAAAAAAGTGTATAAAGAAGTACTAACTTTGATAAATAATTTTTATAAGAGCTATCGAAATTATTGCAAAGTTTTACTTTCAAAAAACATCAATAAATTTTAAATTAATCAAAAAATAAACAATAAAGGCTATTTATAAGAAGTAAAAGAGCTTAATGTGAAGAGAGTGTGGTAATTCTTGAAGCGCGGGGAGACTCAAAGTGCTGTTTTGTCCGCTTCTAACAAACTGCATCAGAATCACTAGAAATATTTTTTCAAGCCTTTTAGAAAATTAATCACACCCTCTATATCAATTGGATCGTCGACCATGTGAGTATATTCTTCAGATAAACAACGCTTTCTCGCAATTATAAACAAGAGTCAAGTGCTTCCGAAAATAAAAAGGGAAGTAAACGAAATACATTCTAAAGCAACGCAGAGTCAAACAGTACTGACAGAACAACTCTAAAAAGAAAGAAATAAAAAGAATATGTATCAAAAAACAATAAAAAACATTCAGTGAAAAACCAGAAACACAAACGTACATCACATGAAAGTGAAAAGAGCCAAGTTCAGTTTATTTACATTGCGCTTTCCTTCCTACACCACAACTGGTGAGTAAAATACTGAATTACGACAGACTGCGATCAAATTGAATGTCAAGATCGTAAAATTACTATTCAGTTCAAAAATAATGGTCATAGGGAGCCACCTAGAAATATTTAGAAAATGTTCCACCTTAGAATGCGAATAAGCAATGTTCGACCCTTGAGCTCACTCTCCAGTGATGCTTATTTGGTACGTTTGACCATGAACGACCATCGCGAGTGATGCGTATACGATACGTTCGTCCCGAAAAGGGTTAAGATTGTTCGTTTTAAGTGAGTTTTATATACGTAGGATAATAAACTTTTTTACTTGTGTTTTATACAAATTTCTAATAAAACTTGACTTCGGGCTGTTCCTACATTGAAAAAGCATTAATGCTAAATTCGACAAACTGAATTAATTGTCGCTAAGAGTGGATTGCAAATAAATTATTAAAAATTCGAAATCATTTAAACACAAATGAATAAAGGAGTTCCCAGACTTGATTAACGGAAAAGACAAAAAAAATGTAGTCCCCCTTGATTTAGAATTGTTAATAATTCTCGCAGTTTTTCAAACAAGGCAACTGAAAAAATTTAAGCTATACATATTTAATAAATTTTAACTGTCGTAGCTCCAAGATGATTACTGCACTAGAAGAGGCCATAACTATTTGGAATTTTAAAATACCCAAATTCTTAATATTGTATTAAAGAATGCGATACCATTAGATTCTGAATTTAAAAAAATTATTTATTTATTTCATTAGATTATTGAATATAATATGAGTTAATCGTATTGGAGGGGGATAAGAGTAGGAACAAACCTTCGATAACATCTTTTTACAGTGGAAAGCGAGGACAGCAAAAGAGAAAGAAGTTTCACGCCCTGTCGTTAAGAAAAAACGATGAAACTGCCTTAGAGACAAGCGTCGCCAATTGTGATTATTTTTTTCAGATTCAGTTTTCAGCTAAACTTCCAGTGGCACAGGCTAAACATAAATTGAAGGAATTTCAGCAAACTGCAGTGAATACAAAGGCTTTCCCATTAGTATTTGTGCTAAATAGATTCCCGTCTTAATAATTTTAACTATACATATTCTCGAAAGATGTGGAATATTAGTTATCAAATACGAATTGCATTACCACACAACTGATGAAATGTAAATCAATAGCAGTTCCTTCGTTTTAAAACTTTAAAGCATTTAGAGAAATATATTGTTAAGTAAGAATGGTATTAATAATCTAATATTTTGCGTAACTTCTAGAATGCATTTCGATGCAAAATTGTAAAGCGGGACTTCTTAAATTATCGTGTCATTTAATTTTAAGCATTTGACGTTTAATAAGTTCTTATTAAAATTGGAAATATGAAGATAGTAGCTTCTTTAACTGGATAAAGGGAAGGTGAAAATTCACAACGATATTAGAAATGTTGGGTCAAATGGAGCCGTTAGTAATTTAGGACAATTTGAATGACATTTATATATATATTATTACGTAATTAAAACGATTCTTAAATATCTCGCTTAAGATAAATCACGTAATATACCAAAATTTATTATTCCTTTGATTAAATGTTCTAATGAATGAGTGTAATGGAAAAATGGGAAAACATTATCTTAAGGTAACTGAGACACTTTCGACAAGGAAAAATAAGCTGATTTTGAGCTATACTTAAAGGATGGAAACTTTTTTTTTTTTTTAAAAAAAAAGCAATTAAAGTCCTATTCTGACATTGGGATACCTATATATTTTTTCATGACTTTATGTAAAGAATATACATTTACAAACGTAAGAGGAAGTAATTATGATGAGCAATTAATAGTCAACAGCTCTATTTACGTTAATAAGTTATGTACTTGCATTTCAGTACATAACTTATTAACTACTGGATTTATAACTTTAAAAATTTGCAGAGTACTAAAACACGTATCATTCCATACACTGAATATATTAAAATTTTCAAACTTTATAATTAAATAAAATTTTAAAGTTTTAAATTTTAGGATTCAAATCTTCCATAATTTTTTAACAAATTTTGCTACATCTAAAATTTGTGAAAATGTATTAGAAAAAAATTAAGCTGAACATGTAGAAAATAGACTCATTTCATAATGTGTAAATTATTCGTTTCATGGATACTGCAGTGTTTGAAAAAAGTTAACCTTAAAACTAGAACCTTAAAAAAACACATTTTGAGAAAAAATTCAACTAAAGATATTTTTTCATTATAATTTGTAATTTTATACTTTTAATGCAATCAAACACTATATTATAATTCATTGGTATTGCACCTTCTACAGCATTTTATCAATAAATTGTTTTGGGTTCTTAAATTTTATATTTAGAAGTAAGCTGAATTAATGGAAGTAAAAAATTATTTAGAAGTAATCTGAATTTAAATCTAGGCTATATGGCGAGAATCACGGATTAAAGAAAGGAATTTTTGTGTAAATAAGTCTTTCCCAACAACACAGCTTTATTACTCGTATACCAACACTAATTATTCAAGCTAGATGGGCATGATCCATGCAATGGGTTAGTTAGCATCCAATGATAGTTTATAAAAATAATTTGACCATACAACTTTAACCATATCAGATATGGGACGTTTAATATTTCGACGAATAGCCAAGCCATAATATTTCTGTAAAAGTGAAATTTCTTTATATGTATATCTCCAAATTCAGTGATGTTTTCACCATCAGGGGAGTATCACTTGTTAGCCCGCGCGTTTGTTTACAATTTTAATACTCAATTTTTGATCGTTCTATTTATCCAAATATTATAAATGATACATCTACGAATTCAGAAAAGCAATTTCTATTTTTTAACATCAGAATAAAAAAAATGCAAAGTTTGAAGAATTTTGGTGACTCAGTTACTTTATTACATTATCATTATATTATTGATTAATGATTTCTGCCTGTTTTGATCAAACATAGCCGAAGCATTTTTAAAATTTTCTTCAATTAATAGTTCTCGTAATCAGTTCAATGACATTTTAATTATGATAAAAAGAGATAAACATGTTAATCGGATTGTTTTAGATTTTATACTTTGTGCTAGTATCAGAGTCTTCTTAGCTAAGATTATATTGGTGGCTTGAATTATTATGTTTCTTTGGTTAATATTTTTTCATTAACACAGTAAAGTTTCTTGTACCTTACATGAGGATTTTATAGCCGAAAATTATTAGATTATATGCTGGTCATAATATTCATATGAAGTACACTCTTCTACTACGTATATTTACACACTTGTAGACAAATTAGATTTGAATGCATTCAGCACTGCATATAATTTAGATATGAAATCGATAAACATAAAAGTTTTACAAGCAATTAAAGTAATTTTTTCCATGAATTTCTTTAATTAATCACAAGCATTTTTAAGGAGAATTTTATCAGAAAACAATAAGTATTTAAATAATAAGGACAATAATAATTATATATATATATATATATATATGAAACAATCGTAAGAGAAACATGCATAAATATTAAAAGTTAAATCCAATCTTATTACCAGAATTCAATGTACAATAAAGTATTCAAATATAAATTAAAGAAACACGATAAAAAAGATATTGAATAATTAATAAATTTAGTATATGAGAGTGTACACATGAGAATCGGAAAAAAAGAATTAATCTATATCAAATTCTTTAATAACTTATAATATTTTCAGTTTCACTTGTGTATGACATATTAATAAAAAGCAAATATTATAATTTTTAAAAACTTTCTTTTCAATTTTACTTCTCTCGTGAACACTGTTGTACTGCTTGCAGAAATCTCATGAATATCATAATACATCTTTCGTTTTTCAAACAAAACACAGTTTCAGACATTAATTTAGAAATCTCTTCAGATTCCCAGCAAATATACTTTAATGCGTTTCAATAAATTCAGTTAAATATTTTTCAAATTATGTTGTCGATGAAATACGTTTGACAGAAGAAACACAAATCTAGTTTTCAAATGCTTGAAAAGTATGGAAAGTAAATGTGAAAACGTTAATAGTTTTATATTCATCTTAAGCAGTATTACTGAAGTTTGAAATTTCTCTTTAATATTTTCAATACTGAACAACGAAAGAAAGTGAATGCTTTATTTTCAAATGGGAAGTATAAGAATGGTTATTAATTTTTTAAATTCATCTTATGATGCAATCGTTAAATTATAGATAATTTTCTCTTAGCCGGCTTTGCTTCTTATTGCAATTTTAAACTATTCAAAATTTGCATGCTTTACAAAGTGTTCATAGTTATTTTTTTATATTTTACACTTTATATTGTTCTGGTGACTTCACAATTTAGTCTGATTCATAAAAGGATGGATTTGACTATTAAATGAAGAACAAAATCCTTTTTAAAACTCTTTCTAAATTAATATTCTTGATTAAGTCATATTTTCTTCATATTTGAATTCCCGAATTAGAAAATAAATTTAAACTTGTGAAAGTAAAGTAAAAACGGTTAAGAGAATTCTACCAAAAGAAGTTTGAAATGGAAAAATAATTCCTAAAAATCTTCCCAAACTATTAGTTCTCAGAAATGCCATTGAAAATTTTAAAGATCGCTTAGAAAAAAGGAGGTAAACAAACAGATCAAATATTGATGGTTTAATCCGAATTTGTGAATTATATGTTGATGCATTTATTGTTTTTTTTCCTTAGATGAAACTCAGAGATTACATTTAATCGGTTAGCAATAGTTTCTTATACTTAACCATTTTTCTCGCTTTGAAAAAGTCAGCTAAACTATATATCAGACTAAATTTTTATAAATTAATGGAATGCAAAAATGTACATTTGCATTAACATATTAGTTAATGTAAACTGAGATGAAATTAAATGAATAATGGGAAAATTAACCATCCTTTTCTCTTTAATGTATCTTCTAAGTAAAAGCAACTCTATTAAGTTTCAAATCGAAGAAAATTGTACTCGTTTTAATAAAAGGAATACAAGTAATTAAGTAATTATTATTAACCACCGTTTCTATTTATGTACGCATTTGAAATCGTCTGAGGGCAGAAACTTCAAGTTTTTTTTCTTATTATAAAAGTGCTCGTTGAGATTAATTTTATTGAAAAAGAATTTAAGAGTTTCATTTAAAAAATCTATCTTCATTAATAACTTTTCAATTGAGTTATACGAAAACACTTTATTGCAATTCTTAAAAGAAAATAAAGAGTAATAAAATAAAGAAAAGAAAATAATTTTCTTTTTGTTTTCAAAATTAAAAAAAAAAAAAATAAGGATACGCGCATTTTTTTTTAGGAAACTGACCATCATATCATTAATATGTGGTGTAGAAGTACATGCATAAATATGCTTAATATTTCTGGATGGTCTGTATTTTAAATAGTGCTTCATAAATATCACTGATAAAAATATTTTCTTCCATATATTTTTTTTCAATCAAGTATGACTCAAGTATGTTTCATACGATCCAAAACAAACAAATCGATAATACACCTTTCAACTCTGAACCTTGAAGTCTAATTTTAGACTGAGAATGAACACAAACCAGATATAATATCAAATTATAATCGACGTATACATGCAAAGGAGAACTAAGAGATTATCTGTGTTTTTTTTCTGCAATGTAAATGATTCGGTTCAATAAATGCGTCTGCTATCATCATTATTATCTATGTCAATGTTTCTCAAAACCAAAACAAGTAATATTCAAATTTTTCAGGAACTCAAAGAAAAACAAATTAACAGTGTTAAGGATTTAATTATTTAAAACTATGCGAGGAATTTTAAATAGTTATTTATGAAAGACTCAGTTGCATTATATACAGCATTAAAATTGATGTGCAGATCCTCGATTTAATCCTCAAGATATAACATTATGAAGTAATAAATGGTATCATGTACGCAAACACGCAGTTGCCCAAAATCCCCGAATATAATAAGACAAAATAAACAAAGCATTGAATGAAAAGATTATGCTATTCCAAATTAAGATCCTTATGTATAACGTTTTCAAGATTAGAATAATAACCTAAAATAAGCTTCTGTAAGGAAGTAAATGTCATTCATAAGCTTCAGTCAAGAAATAATAAGATTTGGTAATCCAGTTTTACATATTTACTTACTTAACTTGGTTTTCAACCTTATTCATTTTGGGAAATTTCTTGAACATACAAATCAGTATGTTGGATTACAATTATAAGTAAAAGATTATACTCAATAACTAAAAATGCTAAATATTATTCTTCCATTAAATCTAATATTTGTTTAAGACTTTAAAAGGTTATAAAAGATAATGTCGGTGGTAAAATTTAAAAAAAAATTATTTTGCCATGTATTTTATCTAGTAGATATCTAGTTTATCTTGATGGTAATATGAAAACATATATGCTTTATTTAATTGAATTTTCAGAGAAAGTGTTTTTAAATAAAGAACTGAGTTTCTAAAAAATTACGTCTATTTAAATTTTTATTATTTTATGTATTTCATTTATTTAAGAAGTGCTTAATTGGTGTATAACAAAGTAATAATGCGATTAATTTCTTCACTGGACATTATTTCACAAAAAGAAATTTTAATATCTACTAGGAAAATAAAGTTTATTTTATTTTGTTTTTCGGATAAAACGCAGTTTCAATTTAAATATTATTCATACGGTAACTCTTGCCTCAACATTACTCTTATAAAGGAGGGACATTTACAGAGATTTAGTTGATAATCAGATGAAAGTTTAATATTTGACACTTCAAACTTAGTAACGAATTTGGCAACTTTGGCACTAGAATCAAGATCCTCAAAAATGCTGGAATCTTGTCGATATATCGATAAAAATAAAGGTTATGGACATTTCCCAAATTTCCCTTGTGATGACACTGCTGGCCGAAACAGCTATTAAATGTGGACATTGCCAGGCCTGAGTGATTCGGTTGGGAACAAGCCGATTGAAACTGTAGGAATTAGCCGAACGAATTTTCCAGCCGACAACTGTTCGATTGCGAGCGAGGTATTACATTCGAGTTTTGTCCAAAGCGCTAACTAGTGAGCTGGAGAGCTCATCGTTATTGAAAGTGATGGGAGTGTTAATATGAGTGCTGCTTTGTATCTGTGTTGCTGATTTGTGGAAGTGCTGCATTTGTTCCTGTCGTGTTGCTAATCTATACAAGTGCTGTGTTTCCTGATTGAGCAGTTAATCTATCCGAAATTCGCAATCTGTGTCCGTGTTGTCTTGAATAATTGTGAATAAAGTGCCATTTGTCTTTATCTTCTGCCTCTGACTGTTTTCATGCGTACACCTTCACGGGACTGAATTTTAAACACATTGTTATCAGTCGAGAGATTATGGAGGAAATGCCTGCGTGGACAGAAAAATTGTATATGAATTTGAAGAACTGTTTGCTTTAATGTCTGAAATGATAAAATCGAGATAAAAAAAATGACAAAAACGCTTTGTGAAGAAAATGGAGGTCGGATAAGAAGAAATGAAAGCAGCACTAACCGAAATGACTTCGGAAATAAGGTAGGAAATGAAATTCTGACTCGAGAAAGAGAAATCGAATCCTCGAAGATCCAAAAATTTGGTGAGATCTCAAGAACCAGTCATTTCAAGTCATCAATCATGGAGTTTACTTCAATGATTCTCAGTGACAAGCCACTACAGTTGTTGGCAATATAGCTGGATTGGATGTTTCTAGAATTATAAATATGGAACTTGTTGAAGATGCTTTGAATCAAGCTGGAATGGGCAAAAGCAGCACACATGACGGGGAATTGATTCAAATTTGATTCGAGTTACCAGAGTCCAAAAGATGCTTTGTGATTTCTTCCAGAAGTAAGAACTGTGTATTTTCAATTATATTACTCGGGATAAAGCAGTTGTACCTTTTACTAAAGTTCAAGCTGCTACGTTAACAGGAAGCACAGATAAAGAAATCAAAAATACCTCTTCTGCTGTGCCGCTCTTACTCTTATAAAGGAGGAGAGACATTTACTGAAATTCCGTCGAATTCCAAGGAAAGTTTAAGCATGATTCCTCAAACTTGACAACGATTTTTGCGACTATTTTGGTGACTTGGAAAGAAACGTGGATACTTTGTTTTCAAGATAATGGTTCTAGAAAATGCTGGTACTACAAATTCTATATTACATTATCAGAAACATTCAAAATATTTATAATATAATTTAAAACTCTTGGTTGTTTTAATCGTGTGATTTTCTCATGATTATCAATTTGATAAAGTATTTCCACCGTCTCAAAAGTAATTACTGTTACGGACAATTACTTTTTCAAGACATTATACTAGCCTTTCATTGATTACAAGTCTCTAAACAGTTAAATCACCTCTCTACATTAGTCTCTAAATCTCTGTGTCAAACTAACCCATTGGGCAGATACTTGGTTTCAAATGATCGAAGATTAATCTCGGAATTGACTAGAGAAGTTATTGTAAAGGTAGATGTGTGGTATATAACAGTGATACTCATGTTTCGAATCCGATGATAAGTAGAGAACATAACCGTTCTCATGACAGTCGATTTTCATCACCATAGTGTTTCAATTCATATATTTTATAAAATAAGATTGCTATAAACTGTTACAGTATTTTTTTTTAACAAAAATTACTGTTTAGAAGTATTTTACATTTTTAATCTCTAAAACATTATTTTATTTGTTAATCTATGTCACAAATTATAAATCATAATATTATCATAGTTTTAATACATTAAAATCATAAAATATTATTTGAATTATTATAACATAGAAGTAACAGCCCTTAACTTTATTTGAAAGTTAAAAATCAAAAATTATTTGAATACATATAACATCGGGACAAAATGTTTTCGATAAAAAATGAGTTACTTTCTACAGGTAAGTAATAACGAAAATGAGGATATTTTTAGAAATAAGTTCTATACAATTCTTTCAAGTATTTATCAAGTAGCAATCTATTACCATTAAGTATAAACGAAGTTAATTGAAACGTCTTTTCAAAGAAATATCAGGGACAATAAAATAGCATTCACACCATTTTACTGTGGTAAGATTATAATAGGCTTGTCTCTAAATAAACAGGTTTCGAAAATAAGCAAAGTGTTTTTCAAATTGAATTCATCATTGCTTGGAAAAAATGGAATTTAAGCAGAGAGTTAATTTACTTACAATTTTTGTGTAAAATCTCATACAAATGGATTACTAAAATTTTATACAAGATTTATGGATTTTGATTCTTTTTTTTTTTTTTTTTTTTTGCCTTTGCATTGTCCACATCCACTACTTTTCCTGGATTTCTCTCATACTTTTTTAAACCTGATAAACTGAAAGTAAAATTCTTGTGATGTTTATTTCTATACCGCCTTTGTGCACTTTTTTTAATACATCTGAAAAGTCATTATAGTATTTTTGTTTAAATGTTAAAGTTCAGGCATATTAATTAAATACATATTATGTCCATCATCATCATTTCTTTAAATCATTTATTAGTTCTTACACTCAAATCTCTTTTATTACACCACAAGATAAATTAAATAATGTGTTTTTTTTTTCATTTATTTTCAAAGTTTTTAATTTACATCATGTGCATATTATTTGTGAAATTTTTAATCTAAATAGATATATATACTTTATAACAAAAAAAAAAAAAAAAAACGACGCACCAAGAAGCGATTGGCCAATTGTAATCAAAATTCATATGCAAAGACATTTGGACCAGACATGGAAATGATAAGAATTTAGTGTAAAATGAATAAATAGTGAGAGCTACAGTGCTTTGGAACTGCGCAATCAGTAGGTGTATATAAGAAGCGATTCTCAATCTGATGCTCAAATTTTCTTTTGTATTGATAGAATACTTTTCAACGACTAAAAAAATGCCTCGCCGCAGGATACGAGCTCATTACCAGCAACTATCAGAGTGTGAAAGAGATCGTATCATTGGATTGAAAGAGGCAAGTTGAGCAAATCGCAGAATCGCTGGTTATATGGGTGGAAGCGATGCGGCGATTAAAAGATGTTGGAAAGAATGGGTGTACAATAGCAGATTTCGGCGTCATGATGATAGCCGTCGACCTAGGGCCACAACAGATCGGGAAGACAGAGTGATTGTCAGATCAGCTGTCACAGTGATTGATTCATCTTTATCAACCATCAGACGAGTGACCCGCACACGAGTGACCACAACGACCATTCACAGACGGCTGATAGAGCAAAATCTACGCTCCTACCGACCGCTACGCTTCCTGCCACTCACGTTAGAACACTGACGAGCCAGATTACATTGGTCCTTGACTCGATCAGGTTGGAATGATGCTATCAATTGTATTTAGCGACGAATCCCGCTTCCAACTGTGTCCTGACAATCATCGGAGGACGTGTCTGGAGACGCCCAGAGCATCGTGCGATCCCGTTTTCACTACTGCTCTCCCCACAGGCCCTGAACCGGGAGTTATGGTCTGGGGTTCCATTTACCTTGATATTCGGGGCCCCTTTGCTCGTCATTAGTGCCGCACTTACAGCACAGCGGTACGTCGACGACATTCTAAGATATATTTTGCTACCGTTCATTTTTCAGTACCTTGACCTTATTTTTCAGCAAGATAATGCCAGACCACATACAGCACGTGTTGCTATGAACTATTTTACAACTAATCAAACACTCCCTTGGCCGGCCAGATCTCTCTCCAACCGAAATTTCTGGGATATGATGGGAAGGCGACTGAATCTACTAGGGAATGTTGATGATCTATCCCGAAAATCGAAGGAAATGTGCTATGAAATACCGTAGGAGGCCATCAGGGAGCTATATCACTCTATGTAACATAGTGTGGCAGCTTAAATTAAGGCTAGAGATGGGTCAAATTTTTATTGAGCATTTTACTTTGTAACTATGTAATCCTTAAATAAATTATTTTATTTTTAGAAATTTTAATTATTTTCTGTTCTGTACATAATTTTCCTATCTGCCAATTTTTGTCTCCATTAGACACCCTTCTTTTTGGCCCATCGCTCGGTTTTTGTTATGTAAAAGATATATATAGGATATATATATATATATATATATATATATATATATATATATATATATATGTGTGTGTGTGTGTGTGTGTGTGTGTGTGTGTGTGTGTGTGTGTGTTTTGAATACATATTATCACTTTTGTTTTAATTTCAATTAAATTTAACACCTATACAAATTCATACCAATTAACTATTTTCACGCTTTTAATTTACTTTTACTTTAACTCGCAACGTCAGTAAATTGTAGAAGACTCTAAAAGATGTCAAAAACTGTCCAGTATATAACCTCGGGGTTTGTTTACTATTTGGAGTTTTCGCTTTTGTTCACCCTCAGTACTACGATCTACTTCAGCTTCTCTATATGTAAGGCCGTTTCCATGTTTCCCATATGAATTTTGTTAATCCAAAGTACCAGGAACATCAGTAAACGATGGTAAAATTAAAATATTACTGACTACCACTTTAATGCTGTTAAATGTAGAAACTGTGACTAATGGTTTCACTGCATAAGTTACGAAATCTGTTGAAATCTTATAAAAGACTACTGAATACTACAGATGGTTTGTTATATAAAAATAGTTATTAAATTGTTAATTGATATACATAAACGATAAAGACATTTATTTTATTATATTTATGAGTTTGAAGGTGTGTTTATTTCTATAGATATAGATGATTTAATTTATGGTATTTAGATTAATTTTGAAGGAATAAAATTCATAGATCATCTTATAAGAAATTTAAATTTATTTTAATCTAGTTTTAAAAGAGAATTGCATTTTGTATAAGGACAAAAAATTATATAAAGAAATTAAAGGTATATCACATGTGGTACTAAGTAGTAAAAGTCTTGCCATTTTTAATTTACACTTCATTCAACAAAATTTGTTAGGCGATAATAAATTCCTTTTATTTGCATATATGATTGACCTTATAGTTTTTCAAAATAACTTCTACTCAGAATTTAAACCGGATTAATCTTTTTATCCTACTTTTTTAATAATTCAAATTCCAAACACAAATTCTTATAAAACGTATGTCTTAGATCTTAAAAAATTGCTCATAATAGGATTATTAGTAATTTTTGATTAGATAGATAATTACTTTTTCTTAGATATTAAATTTACTTTTTAAATAGTAATTTAAGCTTAAAATATATAGAAATATAGAAATTTTTGAAAAACGATAGTAACTTATGCTTAAAATATATAGAAATATATGAGATAATTATTTGATTAGAAATGTCAAATTGATTATTATGCCTTTAAATTTTTATAAATATCTTAAATAAATTGTATTTTCCATGTGAAAAAGCTGTTACCGTATTATTTTTTTTTAAGTTTTAAAAATAGAGAAAGTAAAATATAGAATAATTATAGACTTATAATTTGTGTAAAATTTTTTCTTGTTTTCTTATGACGTTTTTTTGTTTCATTGATCTAGATTTCTATTTTTATTTATTTTTTATGAATCGTTTTTGCTGTTTTTCCATAACAATAATAATATTTTTTGTTCTTTAGTAGGTTTTATTTTTTTATGACATATGTAATTATTTCCTGACTATCATTTGTTTCAAACACTATTTGGTAGTGGTGTTGCTGTCTTTTGCCTAATCATTTTGTTCTTAGCATGGGAATTATGTCAGCCATATTTGCTCTTGTATTCACATTTTGATATAATCTTTCTAAATTTTCTTACTTATTTTTCTTATATTGTGGTCTTTTTTTAGCTTTATTGTTTAATAAATTTTCTTCTTTATTCACTCGTTATGTTATAAATCTTATGGGATTTTTCTAGGAATGCTATTTGGTTTCTTTTTTAGATGTTTTTTTTTTGTGCGTTTTTACTTTGTTTGTCTCTATTCAATTGTATTTGTGGTTCTATAACCATATGGTATTATTGTTGATTCGAAAAATGTCGGCAATTAATTCTGAAATAATTCATTTTATTACTGTCCACAGATTAAAACAATATTAACTACATTACACTTCAGTTTCAGATGTTTTTACTTTTTATTTTTTTTACCTCTTCTCTTGATATTTGTAGAAGAAATCATTTTAATTTTTAGTTTTTTTTACGTAATTTTGGAAATTTATTAATAGCATATATTTTTTCTTTTCTAGTTAGATTTATATTCTTATTTCTAATCCTTTTTTTGTTTGCATTTGTTTATTTGTACTTTTAAATGGAGTGGTATATATGTATTTTTTGCTCAAAAGTATCGTAATGATTCCTTCCTTAATGTGCTAATTTATAAATTTGGAAATTTATTTCCGAACCTAGCTTAGATTGTAATATTCTGTTATTTGTTTTCATTTAAAAATTTTAATATATATATATTAAAATTTTTAAATACACACGTATATATATATATATATATATATATATATATATATATATATATATATATATATATATATATATATATATGTGTGTGTGTGTGTGTGAATGCAATTACTAACTTCTTTTTTCAAACAAAATTAATATAATTATATCGTAGCCCAGCAACAATTCATTTTAGGGGTTTTCGTTTGTAAGAATTAAAAGTGTTAACGACAAATCAAATAATTCAGTTTTGACATTGTAGTTGTTTATATCTATTAAAAAAGCAATACATCACAATAGCCCAGAGCAACATGTCTCACTTAAAGAGGGGGGAAAGAGAGAACAGCAGATGAGAATGGCCAAAGAACCAGCGACTGATTTATAATCAAGTCCAACGGGGAAGTACCCAAAGTTTAATAATTCATAAATTGAATGATTTCTTGATAATAACATAATACGCACGATTATACGAAACAGAGGTTTTATAGCTGAAATGAAAGTTGATATTTTTAAGGAAAGGAAAGTTGTTTAGTACAATTTAGGTGGAGTCATTTGACCAAGGTTCAAAATTATGAGATCCGTCACCAATAGCCTTCGTGTCGCTAGAAGAAAGAGAGACTGTGTCAAAAACAGAA
>BMAW01004587.1:64950-91749 GCA_019974015.1 Nephila pilipes | reverse complement strand
ATATATATATATATATATATATATATATATACTAATAATGTTTATTATGAGTACATAATAAAGAAACACGTTTGTAAGCAAAGAATAAATAATCGTATTATTATTATTAAGATATAAATCTAGTAAATAAAAAAAAAATTATTATTATATGAGTAAAAACATACAGATACTGAAACATATAAAGCAATAATTGAGAAAAATAAGAAAGTCAAAATAAAGAGATAAAGCAAACCTTTACAAAGTTAATAAAGTTCAAAAATGGAAATCTAATTATTTAAAGCTCAGTTTCTAGTTTTGGATAGATTTACGAGTATATCATACTTTATTTACAAAAAAAAAGAATAAATAATACAAAAAAAATAATAGTGCTTTTTGATTTTTTTTTTTTTTTTTTTTTTTTTTTTAAAGTTTTGAGCATAATATAAATTTGATTACTTTTGTTCCAGTGCTCTTAAAACTTACTGGATAAAAAGAGGAAATTTTAATTTCAGAAGAAAGTTCGAATGCCTCATGAGACTTTTTATAGCAAAAGGAGTGGAAACTTTAACTCGTTATTGCCATAATTGAGTTTTGCATTACGGTAAAGATTTCAAATTCATGAATTCTCTCTGACACTATCCACGATTGACTACATTGTAAATACTTTCAATAATTACTATGAAACGAATACGTTTGAGAATTAATAAATTTAAGGAACTTTAACGAAGACTAGACAGGGAAAATTTAATTTGTGTCATACTGTCTCGTTCCATTTGTCTTCAGACAGCTACGACAAAGATAATTCCTTGAGGTTTAAAATTAAATTAATACACAGCTTAACATTAGATCTATATGATTCTAGTTAGTAAAGTATTCAGAAACAAAAGCAAAGATGGTTTTAATTTTAGTATAAAAGTAACCGGCCCATTACGATTGCAGACATTATTGTTGTAGTATAAAATCCCATGTATTAGAATTCAGTATTAGAATTCATTTGGCGCTTCTCAGGTAAAAGGAATGCAATGATATATCCATTTAAAATGATATCCACTTCGAAAATCAATTACTTTTGCTCAGACGAAAGTATTTGGTATCTAGAACATCATTTTAACGTATTAAATCAAATTAAATTATCCATTTTCAGTTTTTTTTAGTTACTTTACTTGAACTAAATCGCTTTAAAATGAATTATAACTGTTAATATGGCAAGTAAAAGTTAAAAAATAATACAATGGAATCCAAAAATGCCAGGGTAATTTTCACAACATTAGGAATCGCATTACATGATACATTATAACTGGAAAATTTTATGCTTGTTTAAATTTTCCCTCAATTTCATTATTGATCGCTTATCCCTAATGTGATAGTAGTTAATTTGAAAAAAGATTTTACTTTCGGGAGAATATTAATTCTCTTGTTTTACTTTTTATCTCATTTAATTTTTTACTATTATCATTTAACTATAATAATTAAAGTAGTATTAATAACACTTATTCAATTTATATAAAAACATAATATGCCACTATTGTCTTACTAGAAGAATTAATATATCCTGAAATTCAAATGAATATTTTTGATAAAAATAAATCATGAATTTAAATCCAAATTGTTATACCTGCCGTGTAAAATTTAATTACTAGACTTAATTTTTGATTATGCTTCTACTGTTATACGTAGCTGTTTCTTAAATCAATGATTGATCGTTAACATCAGGAGAAAAAAAATATGAGGGTTCTCGGCAATTGATCTCGTAATTTTGAACTTCAGTCAAGCGATGCTGACTGATCTAAGCTGATACCTCCATCTCCAAATTTCCAAACCGCGTCATCAGAAAGACTTAGTACCTCGATAGAATTAACGTGCATCAGCTCCTGTTATACTGTGGCTATTTAGTGTCACCAGGACTCGATCCCACAACTCAATGGAAATTCGGCCGTGTATTTTGAGACCATAACTAGAATTTATAGAATTGAAAAGTCATTTTAAACTCAACATTCAAATTTCATTTGCAATTTGAAGAGTTTTTTCAGACAAATTTGATCTTAGCTACAATATTTCGAAGATATTTTCGAGATTATCTAAGATTTAAGTAGAAATATTTTGGAATAACAATTATATGAACAGTTCAATTTTAATCAGATATGAATGCTACTTTTATAATAGTTTATTATCTTAAAAAAATTTAAAAATGTAATTCAAACAAATAAATTTAGCCCTTATTGTTAAGTTTATGTAGAAAATGCATAACCATAAAAATTTAGAAAATCTACAGCAAAACCCGAAAATAATAAAAGCCTTATGTGCGATGTAATTCTTTTGTTTTATCCAATATTTTGAAGGATATTCTAATTACTAAAATATCGAATTTAATTCGATATTTTATAGGAGTCCAGCAAACTCTTTGAAGTATAATATAATCCAAACATTCAAGCATTTTAATAAAAAATAAACAATGTAGAACAAAAACATAACTTATTTGAATTAAAATTAAATATTACGCAAAAATTAATTGGGAAAATTTAGAAACAACGCAACAATTTGCGATGCAAAAACAGTGTAAGGAAAAAAGAGAAATACCTTAAGAAATACAGTACACAACATAATTATTTCAGTTTATTTATCAACCAAATTTTCAATATATACTTGATTTAAAAAATAAATAAATCTATCATAATGCTATTTCATTGAGAAACAATCCCCCTTTCACCAGTCTTTGATTACATATAGAATCCACTGCGAATGAGTATGTGATTAATAAGATTATGTTAATCATAATTCATTTTTCAACGTAATGAGCATTTCTTATATTTTTGTTGATATAAATTTGGTCTTGGGAAATAGAAAGATCTTTAATTTAAAGAGTAATAATCAAAATAAATTATATGTTATTCTATCAGAATACTGATGTCATCCTAGTTATTTAACGCTGAAATTTGCAGATATCCTATAAATATTAAAATGACTGTCAAAGTATATCGTTTAGAAAGAGCTACTAAACAATTACATTCAATGAAAAATGAATAAATAAATAAATAAAATTAAATGCTTAAATTATTTTACAAATAACTATGTTCCAGATTAGTAGATGTTAAAATTTTGAGTAATTTAAGCATTCATATTTTAATAAATTTTTAGATTAAAAATATTACTTCAATTTTTAGTCATATCCATTCATGTTTAACTTACTATTTCATTGAAATGAAACATAAAATCTTTTAAAATAACTAATGAAGGCAAACAGCTATTGTTTTGCTGTAATGTATTTCTAAAATATTTGAAAATATTTTATTCCAGAATATTTCTCATGTACAATTTGTAATGATTATGTGTAGAATATTTGAAATATTTACATTTATTAGCTTTCTAAAATGTCTGAGAGTTAAAAAAAATGAAACGAATTTAAAAGTAAATAGAAGTATTATAAAATAACAACTCAATTAAGAAATATCTACATCCAGAAAGGAAAGTTCAAAATAGATAAGTTGATAGACAAGGTAAAAAGACAACTATTAGAGAAAAGAGTGTTTGTATGGGCTGCATTTTACAGGTTTCACAAAGATGCTGAAGCGTATAACCAAGCAGAAAACAATCTTACATTATTATAGTTGAAATAGTTCTTCAAAATATAGTTTGTTCTGGTTGCAGACGAATATATTTCTTAGAACAATATAGTTAA
The DNA here is from genome assembly GCA_019974015.1 of Nephila pilipes. Classification (NCBI taxonomy): domain Eukaryota; kingdom Metazoa; phylum Arthropoda; class Arachnida; order Araneae; family Nephilidae; genus Nephila; species Nephila pilipes. The sequence continues at coordinate 88,094 of BMAW01004587.1, read as the reverse complement.
CTTTCAAACGCTTGTTTAATTGTTGAAAAGCTAACAAAACTGAAAAATATTTAGAAATATAATTTCTTACTGATTTTCATGAGTTTATAATCAATTGTGTTTCAAAAGAATTACGATATACTTTTTTCAGATAAGATAAAAAAAATTATTCTAAGTCATTTTAAATACTGATAAAAGGTAAATATATATGTTTTAAATTATGAACTTGTAAAACATAAAATTTTAAAACACCTGTGGCTAGTAAAATTACTGCTATTTCAATTTAGAATAGAGAATATTGCAGTGAAGTTGGAAAAAATGAAAAATATGTGCCTATTAGAACTATCTCTTCTTTTATTAAAATAATTTTGGTTTAACTTCAGATTTCCACTTTCAAATTTAATTTTTTTGCTAAACACCTCATTTTGCAAGTAATATAACCAGAACTGGTAAAAAGATAGCTTTACTATTTTTCTAGATAAATCCATTTAAACTAAGTTTTACTTGTCTTAACTCTCAGGAGACCAAGAGAAAATATGAAACATTAAAGGGCATGTGAGATTATTGAGTGATCCCATTGTTAATAAACCTTGTATTTATTTAACGTGTCAAATAATTCCAAAACATATCTTTTATAGCAGGCATATATATATATATATGCTATAAAAACTCATCTGTCAATACGAGATATTCAGAGACATCGATGCCATATTTTAACCAATATTGAATGTTTTTCTGGTCATATTGTTGAAATCTTGAAGATACTTACTTTAGCCTAACCAGTTCTGAAAAAAATTTACTTTTTGGTAACTCCTCAGTTGCAGGGATAGATTCATCTGATAAATGTAAATTATTCCAAGTTTTTGGTAGTGTAGTATTCTTGATAGTTGCCAAAGATTTTGCTACCATCATTCTTAAAGTCAAATTTTGCAACTTTCTTAAAACATAATGGATTTATAGACATCAATATGATTTTTCAGAGATAGCTAGTGTCTATCAGTAACATTTCCGGATACCCAAACATATTCAGAAATAGGTAATTTGCTTGCCTTAAAACTATGTGCTGACTTTTAATTCTTACAAACTAAGAAAGTTATTGGCTTTTCGTCTAGTGTAAACCAGAGTCAACTGCATTGTAGACAATGGTGTTTTGTAGACCTTTTTTATCCTCATATTTTTAAAAGACTATTTGAAATATTCAGCTTCTTCAGAAGAAACTGGCAGTTTTTCATCATGAATTAATTTAGTGCTTAATTCCTTAATTCAGTACCTAAATTTTAAATGCATTAAGAAACTGATAGTCACTCAGAATTATCCTCTAATTTCTTGTTCATTTATAAAGCTTTTTCACAAATCAAAGAACCTCATTTGTAGACCTTGGCTACGTAACTGCATGAACCATGGATAACCTGCAGCATCTTAAATCCTAGTTTTCTGTAATTTTCTTTAGCTGATTACAATTTGTTGCAATTGAAAGTGTAATTTTACAAAAATCAAAAAACTCTTCAAAACTATTTATAGCATTTTATCACACTTTAACAATATTTTACGTTTGTTCAAAATTCTCGTTTTTTTTTTCTTTTCTAAACAAATAAACTACGTTGCAACACACACACACACATCCTTAAAAAGCACCTTTCGAAAATATCTTTAAATATTGATTTACAATTGTATACACATAAATTTTTAAATACAACAAATGATAAAATGTAAATTAAACAAAACGATATAGAGTATACATTATTTTAAATTGAGTTAAGCTGTATTAGCAAAATTCTGTTTACTAAAAACATTTAAAAAAAAACATAGAGTTCATCTTCCTTTACAAATCAATGAAATATTTATCCACTACATTTTCATATTCACTATCAAGTACAAAAGTAAATTTTGTACTGACATCAAAGTTATTTTTAATGTCAGATATTGTTGTGTTTCTTACTAAATATTCTCAAACAAAGCTTGGTTTAATAGCACCATTCTTAAACTGGTCTATTACTTAAAAGTTTATCGGAAACACTTAGAATAGCCAGCATAAATTTAGTCAACATTGCCAACTGCACAATAATTATATCACAATCTGTAACAAGAGAAAGCTCACACTGACACAAAATTAGTTGCATACGCTGGTTGGCAAGGATTTAGAGCACTAATGTCCGCAATCGCCGTTGGCTGAACTACTACTTATAATCTGGAAAATATTATAATATTTTGATATTTTTAAAATGTGTAATTTTATTTTAATTTTATTTTCTCTCTATTATCTTTTATTATCATTTCTGATATTTTTATAACGTATATTATGTAAAGCATGTTTGAAATTTTTCTTATATTTGATGTCAGGAAAGTTTGGTGTGAAATTTATTTTTATAATATATTAGTATTACTATCAACTTTATCATCATAAAAAAAAACTACTATTGTTAGAATATATATGTAGGAAGGTATATATTGATTATTAATGTGGTAAATGCTAAATTTTGTGACTCACGAAAGCTAATTTGAAGGAAGATATATTTCAGATATATTTTGTATTCGTAAAGATATCGAGAGGGTGACTTCTCAGGTAAAGGATATTTCGAAATATTATTGTTGCTTTAATTTGTTATTTTATTAAAAATATAATTAAGTTAAGTTTTTATTGTATCTTCAGTAGTGAATCTACTATTTCCCAAAATTGGTTAAGTTTTAATGTTGACTTAAGAAAACAATTAGAAATTTATTGAAAATTATTATTTATTTCTTAATCATAATTAGTTGACTCTATTGAATTAAGAGTCATAATCATACGCAAACATAATTACACAAATCATCTGATATTTGGAAAACTTTAATTTTCAAAAAGTTATAGATAAATATTTTTGCATGTTTCGGTTAATTTTGAAAATCTAGAATATGAATAATTATTATTTCTTTGAAAAATGCCTCTGACATTAATAAAGGAATTCGAATGAAATTAATTAGAAACATTTCTACCTTAATCTGCAAAAAAAATTCAAAATTTTCAAAAAATATTTTTTTCCAAAAATTTATTACCTAATTTAATTGAGATAACTAATTAATTAACAGTATTGGAAATATAGTTCCCTAACCCCTTTAAATCGTGACGCCAGTTTTATTTAGCTGGTAACATAAATATGCAAAATCTTATACATTTAATATTTTTGAAGAATAGGATCCTAGTAAGAATGTGACTTGAACTGATGTTTTATTCATTACAGTGCTGTTTCATTCATGTTTTATTCATTGATGTGCTGTTTAAACATATTGTTTTGAGGTAGATTAACATGAAATCTTCCCTGCACATCCAGATAGCGAAACCGTATTTAATATTAATTTCAATATAACATTTCTACAGATATTGCTACTCATTTATTGAAACAGTGAAACGTGCACTAATTCGGTAACAAAAAATTTTGTATCAGGTGAAAAGAAAACAGATTCATAAGGATTTATGAAATCAGTAAGCATTCTTAAACCTTAAATGTTTGATACCAAAGCCGTGCCGAATTACAGACTTAGATGGATTACCAAGATTCAATGTAGTTTTAATAGAATGAATCATTCTAGATAAAATTTGAACAATTAAACACGTATTTAAAGTGTTTAAGCACATTCTAAACTGGTATACAAGATACAAATATTCGGCAAAGTATTTTGTCATTTTTGCAACTAGAAAAAAAATTAAATTCAAACATTTAATATTAATTTAATTGACTGTTCTTGTATTGACGAAAACACAGCACATAATAAATGGTACATACAGTAATATTGTACAAGTACAAGACAAAAGACGAATTGAGACAAGATATTCAAATCACATGCTTACTCTTATTAGTTTCATTAGTGTGAAGAACACTTGCTGGGGTTGGAGGACTTTTTACTAAAAGTACACTTTATGTATATAATCGTAAGGCTGAATAAATATGATAAGTAACTCTCTGGAAAACAAGAAGCACTGTAATGAATTTAAAACTGATATCTGCGATAAACATAGAACGAAAATGCAACGTCAATGAACTCACGAATCCCTAGAAAAGATCTAAAAGTGAACAATTCGATTGATGTCACATAATAAAATGTATTAAGAACTATTGAATTTTGGATTAAAGAGCACTTACTGTTATGAATATTAGCAGATATTTATCGTTGTTACTTTTGTTTATCAGACTCACATATTTATTGCTTCTCGTATATACACAACGTGACAGTGAAAATGCAAAACAAAGAAGTGGCCAGAACGTGATGATACTCAGCAAACAGAGGGACAGCAACGAGCGATAAGTGCTCTTTATTTCGAAATGATATGGAAAACAGCATCGACTCAGTAGATTGTAGGACCACCGTGTACAGTGATAAACGAAGCAAAACGTATAGGTACAGAGTCAATGAGTGTAAGGATGGAGTCTTGAGGAATGGTTTTCCATTCCCAATCAATCATTTGCCATAATTCTTCTTATGAAAGTGGCAGTGGGAAGGTTTAAAATGGCATCATATCACACCACAAATGTGTTCAATTGGTGAAAAGTCAGGAGAGAACGGTGGGCAGGGAAGCATCTGTAAATATGTTGTACGTTCAGCGTACGTTGGTTGATGCTAAAAATGTGTGTTAGGGCGTTTTCCTGCTAATAAAGGACATCCCCTGAAGGTAGGAGAGTATCACTGGCCACAGCACATCATCCAAGTATCGTTGGTCACTGAAGTGCACTGAATAAGAATTAAAGGAGACCTGGAATCTTATACTATTGAGCACCAAACCATGATGCCATGATGTCCCACGATGGAATGCTCCACAGTTGATACCAGTTAAGATCTGTCTCCTCCACACTCATATGCAGCGTCTATTATTGGAGAAACAGAACAAATGATGAACAAATATAAGCAACTCTCTCTCACACACACATACTCTCAAACGATATTATAAAATGCGTTATTTCAATTATATGACTATAAACTAAATGATGTATATGAAACTTAACCGTACACTCGCACACATTTAAAATAACTTATAAAAAATTAAAAGTTTTTCAAAAAATTATTTCGAAAATAGAGTAAAATGTCTTTAAATCCGTAAATTGCATTACTTGCATATGTTGATATATATTGTAATGCACATGATACAAAATATAGCATTCAAATGTATGATTAATAAATACACTCCATTCCAAATTAATTTTTCAATAACAATAGAAATATAGATTTACAAATAATGTATTCTATCAATACAGATGAAAAATGGAGAAATTTCTAATTTAAATTTTACTCATTTTGACAGAATTATTATATGAATCATAAAAAATTATTAATTTATGTATATTGGATGTAGTTAAAGTTTTACGATATCCAGCATGAAACAATGGGGATTTTCGTAAAGAAATTCTTAAGGATGTCTGTGAATAATGAAACAATAAATAAGTTTACTGCTTAGAACAACTCAATACAAACTTCATGATGAAATATTGGTATTTTTCAGTCATAGCTTAAATGTTGCTAAATAACTTGGAAATTTTAAATTGGCGGCCAAAACAAATTGCAAAATTATTCATACGAAAGAAAATATTTGAAAATATTTTGTAAAAAAAACCCACAACTTTATGCTTTTACGTTTATTTTCAACAATAGCTTGTGAATAAAGTTCATCTCACTGTAATTAAAGAAAAATATACCAGGGAAGTTTAAAAAGAAAAATATTGAAAAACAAAGGATTTTCAGTAGATTTTTTCTTAAATTTTCAATATCCGTTTCATTCTTTACATTTTTCCAAGCGTTCCTCCAGCTATTTAAGCAAACAAAAATGAAAAAAACATTGGGAGGTCCTGAAAAGAGGCATTTGTTTGGGTGATGACCTCATCCCTTATCGTGGACGGTTGTCCACCGAAACATTTTTTAAGTTCTGAAGTGAAAAAAAAATCACTGCGACCATATCCGGTGAATACGACGGATGTAGTAAAAATTCGAAATTTCAGTCCATGATTTTGGCAATTGAAACTTCACAGGTATGCACCCGGGCATTGTCTTGACGGAAGATCTTTTCCTTTATCAAAAGAGGAATTTATTCTGGGTTTCTGCACTCAACCACTGCAATTATGACGCGTAATATTCTCCTGTTATTGTTTTTTTTTCTCTAAGTAATCGATATAGATTATTTTGCGTGCATTTCAAAACCCCTTGTTCCTCATCTTACAGGATAATTTCACCATCTTTCTTTCTTGGAAATCTGTTCGCTTTCAAAAACCCACTATTTTCACTGTTCTTTGTGTCTGAAGTATGGCAGTGCATCCACACGTTTCGTCTACAGTTATATTTCGAAACAGAAATTCGTCAGGACTGTAACAAAATTAGTGATTCAGCGACGGGATATCATTTAAATACAGTCCCTCTGTACACTCGGTAAATTTTTGTCTTAACCATGTTCTGTCTTCACGGTATAGGCCCGAGGGCGATGGCCATTTGAGCATATTGGAATTTCGGGCAAGAGGTTCAAATTGCGATTATTTGAGGATGAATTTCTTACATTTATTGGGTTTTCATTTGTCCCTTAAGAGGGGCTGCTGACTGAAATCTAAGAGGAATTTCAGACTTTTTTCCTTTAAAGAGCACGTTACTCAATTTGCTAATTTCTTCAAACATCCGTGCCCGGACTTCGGCACTGCTTCAACAATGCTCAATTAAGTTACGAGCTAATCTTTAATTATTAAATTTCTCCATTACTAAATATAACAATATGAATTCTTAATAATATCAAGAGTCTAACTTAAACAAATAATATATAGATTTAATTTGACCGTTAATTTAACCATTGACATTTTGATCACTCCTTGTAATAACCACTATACGATCAGTTAAAAATGAAGAATTGGAAATTTCAGTAATCGGATCAATAGCTTCAGAGTCGACCACACGATTGCGTTTATTTTCTACTGAGAGAAAATGCGGCACCTTTTCCCCCTTGAGGAAGAGTTTTTTCACACCCAGTATTTCGTCCCAAAATTAAAACACTGTACCTTACGGTATACCAGCAGTCTTAACAATTTCGCGTACTTTGATTCGTCAATCACTCAAAACAATACCGTATATATTGTCAATCATTTAGGGGGAGTTTCTTCCACTGCATGTCCAGAAAGCCGTTTATCTTTTGTGGATGTACTGTCACATTAAACTCATTTACGCAGTTGTAAATAGTTGCAAACACAGGCGCAGATGTACTGTGAACTTCATCCAACTCAGCTTTGATCTCTTTCAGTACCTTTTAAATATATAAGTGTTGAATCACCACTCGAAACTCAGTTAATTCTATTTTTCTAAATAAATGCAAGTTTCTTGCTTCAATCGGTACTAAAAATGAAACTATATGATGGAAATAACTAAGATTTAGATAACTGTCTAATGAGTTATGATGCTTACTAAAAACAAACACTTTTCGATTCTACAAGCGACCTCTCTAGAATTTTCTAACGATTAATTGAACGACCCTAATAGTTAGATATAGTTAAATAAGTACAGTAAATTTAATAGACATAAGTAAATAAATATAGTAATGAAATAAAAAGTAATTCTTGGGTATAGTTAAATAAATACGATAATAAATTACAGTTATATACTGTTAATGAAATTTACTCAAAATTATATATCTGGAACTGGAAATCGTGCGGATTACTTCTTCAAATATTGAAAGTATATCCTTAAAATATTATAGGGAAATATTAATTACAGTTTATGTTTTCACAATTTTCTGTATAGTAATTGATTAAATCAGTAATTTCACAATTATTGAATTACTTTTAATATTTGCTTATATAAGGATTGAATGATAAGTAAGTTTCAAGTATTTAATGTATTTGAGAGAGATATATAAAGTGTTTTTAATATTCTTTAGATACTTTGAAACGGGTTTCTAATACAATGTTAAAACACCTAGATATTCTACCTAGACGTTATGTAATACTCCTAGTTACTTAGATATTATCAATACCTAGTCATAAATAGTTTTAACATTTTTTTCACATACAATTTACAATTATTCAATAGTTTTGAAACATAGGTCATAAACTCTTAAAATGTTAAATATTTAAATGATATAATCAGTATATTCTTTAATATCTGACTCTGTATAACACGAATTAATAGCCAAAATTAATAAAATTACATTTTAAAGCGTATCAATAGCTATTTTATACTCATGGTCTTAAAAAAGCTTTTTGATTAAAAACCGCCTTATTCACTCTTATCATTCTACAAGATATACTGATAGTTAATGAAAATTTTATATTCAAAAAACGTTAGTAAAAAGATATTTTTAAAATAATTAGTTGATTTATTTGGTTTAATAAGTGCTTTTATATCTGTTTGTAATTATTTAAATAATTTTAAGACACCGTTAAGTAAAGTGGATGTCTTTCCATTGATACTCTACTCCCTTAACTTCTACTTGTTACTTTGTGTAATCTCTGTGGGTCAGTAAAGTTTAACGTTCGTAAACTTAGATTATTCCACACTATTAAGGATTCAACTCGAAAAAAAGATTATTCTCGATCACTGCCGGATATGAAACTTTTACCCTCATCTAGTAGAGCCGTTTAATTTGCAATTTCGTTTCAGTATTCCGTTTTGAGCTATGTATTATTCAATAATACTGGTGTAAGTTGATAAAAGTAAAGTTCTATCTCACAGAAATAATGCTCGCATAATGCATTTAATGTAGCTGAAACTAACTAATTTAATTTCTTACTTTATAATATTACGTAAATGTATTTTTATCAGATACAAACAAATGAGTCAACTTCTATTTTCGTATTAGAGATTCTATCTGTTTACAGAATGGCTGTACTTAAAATGAATTTTAAATTACTGAAATATTAATTTAATAAAGAGCAAATCAATACAACTCACTTTTTTGTGTTTTTTTAATGTGTTGTATTCTAAAACTGAATGCTAGATATTATAAATCCAACTCAAAAATGCTTTTATTAATCAATATTATTTTTAAAAATTCAAAGATTTAAAATAATTGAAATATTTTATTTATCCCACGACAAAAAACAATTTTGCTTCCGTAGAGAGCAAATAGTGAAATCTCCATCACTTTTCAGAAATTCGATTTTTAAGGTGAAATAAAAATGCTAAAACAAAGAAAAATATTCTTAAAAAAGTCATCTATTGCTAATAATCAAATTTAAGATTCGTACCGAAGAATTAAAAATTTTTAAAAATATTTTTGTTTTAATTATATTACTTTTTCTCATTATTTATTTTGCCTTTAAAATGCTTCTTAGCCTTAAAAACTTTATTTGAAAGCTGTAATTAAATTTTAAAATTTATAAAATTATACAATATTAAAATTTTATTCTTTATTTATATAATAAGGTTTAATTTTTTTATATTTTTATTTTGATACTTTATTGAAATTATTTGACACTTGAAAAGTCTCAGAGTTTCTTATCAGAAGATTATTTCATAGAAAAATTTATAGCACCCTTTCTTTTGTATTAAATTTTAAACAAAAATTCTTAAGATTGTGCTCTAACTAGAGCAGAATATTCATATGAACATAATTTGTAAACTTTAAGTTGCTAGAAACTATCTAAGTATATATGAAAACGAAGATAAAAAATTCTATAACTTATGCAAAGTTATGAATAGCGTTTTCGAGTTGTTTTGGGAATTATATTAATTACACATAAGTTTAAGATCATTCGTGCAATATACAACAAAAGTACAGCAAAAAATGAGATTTAGCATTCCGATTCCATTTTCTCTTACTGTAACGTAAACTTAATGTTTTTCATGAAATGAAACAATCATAAATATTGTACTAAAAATACCCTTATGAAATTTTTACCAAATGTTTAAAATATCTGAAAAGCATTTAATGCATTTTTTATATTAGGATAATTTTGTTTCCTTGATTTCCTCTCGACCTTTAATTTACTTATGAAACTTATGTTACTTATTACTTATGTTACATGCGAAAAATTACATGATCTAATGAGGGAGTGCACTTTTATTTTTAATTTCGTGGATGACAAAATGTAATATAAGTGAAAATTTATTAAATTAAAATATTTCATTTAATGGAAAGCTTTCAAAGCTAAATGAAGGTTAGAAAAAAATACCATAACTGAAAATAGTTGTTGCATTCATTACTTTCAATTTTAATATTTTTTTTTTTTTTCAAAATATATTTTAACCATGATACACTGACGCCAAATTCATTGCAGATTAATTAAAGTTTGTGATTGTGTTAAAAATCAATCCTAAAATCTTCAACTTAAATATGATTTTGAATTCTCAACTGATGAGATGTTTGAAATATTTTAAACTAATTGTGTTATTTTACTTAGAAGGGTCATATATAGAATTCACGGTATTCATTAGTTAAATTCTTGGATCTGCGTATGTGCAATCATGATAAAACAATACTATATAATTTGTTAAACCTTTATTTAATTAATGATATGTATTTTGATACGCAATGAATTCTCGGATAAAAAACAATAAGTAAAATAATGTTAACTGAATTTGAATAATTTATTTTTTAACGACCAGTCTTCTCACAGAAATTACTACTGAAATTTGACTTGTTTTCCGATTAAAAAGAACACAAATAAGCAAAAACGGTTTTAGAATTACTTAAGAAAATATTTAAAGTTAAAGTTAGTAATGATAGCTAAAATATTTAACTAATTAAAGTTATTTTAAAGATTGAATTGATTTGATGTTAATTATTAAATTAAATTACTAATTAACTCGTAGAAAGTGATTTCAGCATCATCAGTTCTTTTCATCTGAAATTTCATAATATTGAATAATATTTAGTTAATTTCCAAACAATCTGCTTAAATAATATCGTGATTGAAATGTCAAAATTTAGATTACAAAAACATTAATAAGTTACGTAAAATATTATTTTAAATTTGTATAGAAAGACTTAATCAATAACTTCTAAAACAAACGATCTAAAGTGAATCAGTTACAAATGATGCAACTTGTCACGTTCATTTTTTTTTCAGGATTTTACTTCGGAAGTGGTTTTTCTTTTAATATCCATAAATTCTATATTTGTCGGTGATCTTACGCCCATTTTTGGAAGGTATTTTTGAAAATTTGTGAAGAACTGAAGAGATCTGTCTTATTGTGTTTAGTAAGTAACAGTGGGTTCAAACACAATCGTTTGAATTTCATTACTGCCTAATGCAGTTGAACTATCGACCTCAGGGCATGAAATATTGTTCCAAGATTTAAATCTGTCCATCGAGCCCTGTACAGCATACGAAATTCAATTCTTCAAAACATTTATTCAACTCATTTGCTTTTTTCTGCAATATTACTTCTGTTACAGAAATAATTCAATTTCGATAAATATGTGTGTAGTGAATCCTTTTAAAAAAAGCTTTCCTGCATTCTCATTTTCTGTCCGACATATCTTCTTTTATTCGTCCAAATAATTTTCGTGCACACAGTTGATCATTCTCCGATTTTTCCAAATGCTTGTAACAGTAGATTTTGATAAGGAAATGCCTTTCTTATCGTCAGTACATTGGCGCTACCTTCAATCCATTTGATTATTTTTATTTTGTTCTCAATATAGGAATAGTTTTCCTTTTCAGAATACGATATTTTTACCAATGTTTTCAGGATGTTATTAGGATGGAGAAATGTAGGTTCTGTACAAAAAGATATTTCCTGTTGCTGATATATCAGCAACAGGAAATAGAAACAAGGAACATCAGACGACGCATCTACGGACCAATGGTTGATATTTATGAGAGTCATAACAGATAAGTGCGAAATTACTTTTAAAAACAAAAATAAATTCATGGAGAAGAAATTTTGTTTCCTTGTAAAATGGAATAATGCAATTAATACTGTTCTATACTTTGGAAGGGAAAAATGTGTGTTTTTACCGGTAACTACAAATCTAACCATCACATTTCAATAAATTATCTTGTAAAAAGATGGTAACAAACCAAAATGCAGATAATCAGACATTCAGCGAAGTAAAAAGAAAGAAGGCAAATGCAGGAAACGTATTTAGTTACACTTCAAAGTACTAAATTACACATAAATATTTATCTAAAATACTTTAACACTAATTAATTTTTTTAACAAAGATGTTTATATTTATTAAATCACTAATTATAGCACAAAGGTAAAGAAACTAAAAAGTAATGAAATATAAAGTAATTACCAAATAATCCTTGAAAAAGTGCATTAAAAATAAATGAATCCTTACTAATATAGGGTGATAAATTTAAAAGAGTACCCGTTAGTTTTTTTTATTACCCTTAAATCTGATGGATGTGGCAACTATTTTAACACTGAAGTATAATTGTTAAAGCCTTTGTTAAGTGTGGGAGACAATTTCCAATAGTGTTGGACTATTATAACTTTATTTGTGAGATGAAACAGAATTGGAGACACACAATGTTACTTAATTCTGTGATATTTTTTTTGAAAAACATAATTTAAATTTTTTACATTATCATTCTTTACAGCAAATGTTGAAAATGTTCGCCACCATTTTGAATGCAAACATGAACACGTCGAACCAAGTTTTTTGACACACTTCGTAGCATTGTTGGTATTTCTGATAAGATTTCTTCAGTTATGATTTGTTTTAATTCATCGATATTTGCAGGAGTTTTCTGGAGATAACTTCACAAGAAAAAAAATCTAACGGGGTGAAGTCTAGTGATCTTTGTGGTCAGAGGTCTATTGTAATTAAACGGTCTTCAAGAATTCCTTGGATACTTTCATTGTTAGGTTTAACATTTGTGGAGTGACTCTGTCTTGCTGAAACCAACAGTAACTGACCTGTATCTCAAGTGAAGCAGTAAAAGTTTGAATTATGACCAGATACACTTCGGAATTCATTAAGATCAAAGAATTAGTTGATGCTGATGATTTTTATTGTCTCCATTCATATCTTTAGGAGATGAGCTTTCAAAAATAGGATTTTCTGAAGATTTTCCAGAACAACACTAACAAAGGAGTGTGTTACGTACAAAGGAGTGTAGATTAACCATATTTGTATTGGACGATAAAGTACAGACATTGGGTAGCCTCTTAAATTTAGGCCGAACGATACTTGTCAGTTTAAGTTTCTCAATCTGTCCGCAACGTTCAACAAATTCATCAACTGTTTCTTAGTCCTTAACCAGTAAGATGTGATACAAATACTCTGTAATCCCTTTCATCAGATGAGCTGCTGTCTCGCTTTCCTGCAAAGCAGGATTAATTTCTCTGCACAAGGCAATATATATCCTGGATGTACGTCTTATCACTTTTTTAGATCTTAGTCAGCAAGCAGCTTTCGGTTTGGGGTTTTAGATCGTCTGTACTGCAAAACGTATTATTTAGGTAGTTTCTGAAAGTCATTCAATTTGTGAAAGTGTAGTTATCAACAAACCATAGTCTAGCTGTTCCAAAGAGGTAGAAAACGACATTCCCAGACACATTTGTCCATTCCAGTGCTTATAGGATACGATACGTTCATAGACTTTGAGCCATTTAATAGCATCCTATTTGTCGTCACTGGAAAATATACATGGATGTCGTATCTGGTAAGTCAGTAAAGGCACTGGGTAGATGCCAAGTGAAGCTGTAAACTTTTATTCTGTATTACCAGACATCGTTGGGTTAGTCATCCTTTTACTGTTTCTAATTGAATTTGTTAATTGGCCAAATTTAGGCAGAGGACCTTCAAGGCTTAGACTTCTACGTAGCTGTTCCATAGTCACGTCGGTAACTCCACGCCTCCTCAAAAATATCGTACAGAAACTAAACCTAAGCGAAATAAAGAACAAGGAATAATCTCAACTTGAGATGCTATTTCATAAACTAATTCTGAGTCCATAAATGCATATGTTGAATTAATTACAATAGAGTTGTAAGATGCAATAGTAAAATGCTCAATACCAAAGCCTAGCTCCCATTGTCGGCTTTGCGAGAGGTATATATACATGAAGAGAAAGACTCGCTTCACTTCAGTTCATACACACTTTCGAATTCTGCATTCTCCATAGCGAAAAGATCATCCCGATTTTTGAAGTGCCTATTTATATACTCCGTAGTGTTGTGATATGTGTCGTGAATTATATTTTGTGATAAATTACCTGTAAGTGGGCCTTTGAGAGACAGAGAACAACCAAGAGAATTTTGGGTGTGATCGTGCAAGCATTATCCCTTTATTGTGAAAAGTTTCTTTTTTGAAAAAATGTGTTTGTGAATATATTTTATGATTTATTTGTGTCGATTATCCTAAATTGTTGGTTTTCCTTTTAGCTAAAATTAGTGTTTTTTACCTTCTAACGTAAAACTAATTCATAATTATTATATTTAATTTGTCTGAACATTTTCTCATTCATTCTCCAGTATCAAAAAATTTAAGAGTAGAAAGCTTTTATATCTAAACTTGAACAACTGAAAGAGAACGCTATCAATTCATCAGTCCATGCTGATCTGTTTTTCCGCTCTTTATAACATTTAACAAGAATTATTAATCATTGTATAGCTTTAGTGCTCGTAATTTTTTTCTGTTTATGAAAACGTGTATGTTAATACTTTTTTTTGTTTTGTTGATACAGATATCTTTTTATCTTGTGAATACCAGTAATATATGATCGTCTTAAGTCATTTGTATCCCTTATTAATCTTTAAGTATATACAGGTGTTCCGTAACAGTATATGAGTTTTCTAATTCGATTTAGAATACATTTAAAAAAATTTGTTAAAAGAAATTATACATGAAGATTGTTTGTTTTATACATTAAAAAAATAATATTTTCACTATCGCAGAATCAATTAAGGAAATCCAGCTAAATAATTTCATAATTGAATAAAAAAAAAGTTTTTTTCAACTTTTCAATTTTTTTTTTTTTTTTTCAAAATAGCAAATTTTTATAAGATTTTTCAAATTTTATTCTCACAAAATGTGTTATTTATTGAAAGGTAAACTAGAGGACTTGTTTAACATAGCAGAAGATTTAAGTTTAGAGACACTCGTATTTAGAACTGGTTGTTTGAAATCCCGACTGTCAAAGCATATTAATAATTCTGTAGCTAAAACTTGCATTTGGGCGACCAATGTTAATATGTATGCCTTGGGTTTTGCATTTTATACATAATGCACAATTTTAAGGAATTAGAGAGATAGGAATGTAGATTGTTTCATTAAAATTATTAGATGGATTTTGAAAACTTTCAAACGCATCAGCATACTGACCTAACTTTGATTTTGATTCTAATATTCAAAGCTTATGTTACTTCTTTAACATCAGAAGAAATTATAATAGATTTACAGTACCTTACAAGCTTTCTTTTTTTAAGTGTTTGGCACTAAACCGAGGCATAATTTATAAATGTAACTGAAAAAAAAAAATTCCGAAAAGAAGAATTTGTTTGTATTTGGTGAGAAAAACAGCACGTGCGCGCGATACACACACACACGATGTGTAAGCAAACTGTTATTACTATTCACTTCAATTATTTCCTCGAAAAGTTGCTGTTTAAAACTAGTTATTGTCATAAATTTAAAATCATTTGATAAGGTTGGAAAGCAGCAGGTGTATTATGTTTTGGTTACAAAGAGGTTTGGCAATCAGCCATTTGAGTTCTTGACAGATGCAAACAACATTTTAAAAATTATATAAATTACTCCTAATTTGGCTAAAACAAACATTTAAACTGCATAAAAAGCAGAAACTTTTGTAGATTATTTTTCAAAAAAAAAATTAACGAATCATTTTTTGATCCAATTTTATGATTATTTTAGATGCCGTTGCCGTAAAGACATCTAAAATAATACTTAATTTTCCTTTCCCAGTTCTACCATCTCTACATACATCTATCAGCAGATCATTCTACATCCGTTCGTTGAAGAAAATGCATAAATAAATGTTAACAGTAATATATATTCCGAAAATAATTGATAGAGCTATGAAATTAAAACAATTGAAATCGAAAAATTAATATAGAAAAGATTTTTGAGGGGGCTGAGGGAGAAGCTTATAAATATAATTTTCACAAAAAAAAACCTGCGATCACATCCAAATTACTCATAGTTTATTTCTTCAGGAAATTTCTGGAATAATGAAGAGTTATTAATAGAATTTAAGTAAGTTTAATTTTATTGAACAATTACGATTAACAGAGTATATAGTTTTATCGTAATATATCCATCCAATTAGAATAAAATTTAAGTATATAGTTAGTTTAATTTCATGATGACAAACCAATGTATGCAAACAAATTTTCCGCCATGAAATTATTATTTATTAAATATACTTACGAAAATTATCAATAATTATACAGATAGCCTTAATGAATTAACTTTGAAGATCTTTGAAAATAACTTACGGTAAAATGTCTGTTAATAGATACCTTATTTCTGAAACTCCCCTTTTTACCATTTTATTTACTGTAATTTTTCCTGGTTTATTTAATTTTTTTTACTTTGCTATTATCCTTAATATTTTCCTCATAAAAATAAATAAAACCAACAGCTTTAGTTTTGACCATTTTAAACAATCCTATCTTCCTATAAAAATTGTTTTTACGGGAAGATAAATCATTACGATTTCTTTAGCATTTACAGAAATGGTTAGAATTTTTTCCCTTTTTATCCCTCCCCCCAACCCCCTAATATAAGAAAATAGTCCCCTCTGTAAAGGAAATTTAAGGCTGTTTCTCTTTTTAACTATACAAAAGTTAAGTCCATGGTTTCTACATCAACACATTTCCTTTCCCTCTATTGACAGAAGACCTACCGAGTTATTTTTACTGTCTGCCTTAGAGATCCCTGCCAAAATAGCTAGCCTACAATCTTGTGATTTTTAGGAGCAATAAACAGTTTTTAAAATTCCATCGAGGATTGGTCTAAATGCAATGCCCGAAGTCGTTCTCCACCCCCTAAGTCCATCAATGCTTGAACAAACAATAGTATTATATTGTTATCAGAGATATATGTATGACAATTTCAGCTCAATGGGATTATAAAAAGTTAGTTAAAATCCGGATGCAAATTTTGAAATGGAAACTCGTATTTTGTACATACATATATAAATATTTTTGTACATACATATATAATTTTAAATGCATAGTTACATATGAACATAGCAGATTATATGAAAAAACTTGTAAAACTATTTTTTTTTACAAAAGTATACCACAGGGTTAGTGGCTTGTGAATATCTCTTTAATTAAATTTTTTTCCATGCTATATTAAAAATTTTCACAGAGTATTCTGTATTTAAAGGGAGTGAAACTATTTAAAATTATAATCCTTTAATACAATTTTTATTTAAAAAATTGCCCTGATAAACTATTTTGAATTGCATTTATCTTAATTGATTTAAATAACGTTATAAGAATTCTATAATTTGCAGTGAATTTCTCATATAATAAATACTAGAAACAAAATTATTTATTCCAGTGTTAGTTTTTAGTTATTAACTCCAAATCTGTCACACACTCTATGACGGAATCCAAAAACTTAAAAAATTGCCGCCATCTAAGATAATGTAAGCTTATAGTATTACTTCTTTTCACATATTTTGAGGTAAAAAGGGGTATGTGTTAAGTCAGAGTTAAAATTATTATTTAAAATCGATTTCAAGAAATATCTTTTCAAGTTTGAAAGAAAACACATATCTTACTATATAACGTATAAAAATGCTGTCAATACTTTTTGTATTAAATATTGATTTACAAACTATAAGTATTGATCTGTATGTATGTTCAAAACAAGTGTTTCATTGTTTATGGAATGGATGTATGGAGCTTTGACTTCAGAGGTCTAGTATATTCAGAGACAAATGTCGCAAAATTTTAATTATTGAACAAGTCTTGGAAGTAATTTCTAGCTGATTGAAATGTTCGAAGATAGGAGGTCGATTGATAATCACCTATATATAGCAGTAGGACCATAAATGGTTTATAGGTGTCTGAAGCGCTTCAACTATAGATGAAAATGCACCAATCAGAAATCTGCATGAGATCCCAGAGCCCACCATATGACTCAAATTATCTCCCTGGTTGTTACATGACTTTAATTTCCATACAAAGTGTCTCAGAATTGGATCCTATTAACTGAATATCGAATATAGATTGGCATAAACAGTTGTACAACTCGCTAAGTCTTATCTGCACTTAATGGAGAAGAGTATTGTTTACGGACTGTTTACGGTTTGTCTAGACAGAAACTTTGACACAAATGCTACTGGCGAGTATTTGGTACACTTTACAAGTCTCTCATCAAAGTGGTCGAATAAAATTAGTTTAAAGAAGGATGAATGAAGATTTTGAAAACTGTTGGCCAGAATTAACAGGTTCAATCTTGATCGGACTCAATAAACCTTTTGGATTGGATGTATTATTCAAAGTTTCAGTTAATGGATTAATGCGTGGATTTATAAAAAATTAGTTCTGTTCAGAAAGGTAAATTATAACGAATAGGGATAAAGCTTCATTCAATTTAAATTCGACGTAATATGTTTTAATCTGTTGTGTTGCATCATAAAAGTTTAGCTTATTGGCTGAAGAAGAACTTAAATAAAGGCTTTTCGAAGATCAAAGTTCGTTCCACGGAAATCTTAGATACCCTTATTAAATAAATTCTTAGCGGTTAATTGTATATTTGATGTTGACACTGTATCGGTGTACTATATTAATTGGGGAAGCATTAATGATATTTTTGCCTAGATGACAGAAAGTCAAAACTATATTACGTCATTTCCGAACTTTTTTTGTATATTTAAAAGCCTAAGAAATCTATAATTTTCAGTTTTATTTCCTATTGTTATATATTCTTCCTTAACTTTATATAACTTAATTTATAAATATGTGTTTTGTTCATAAATTTATCTTACGTTCTAGACATTCAAATGAATATAACTCCTATTGAGACAATGAAACTAATAAAATAGAGATATGAAGTTTAATATTAAACAAATACTTTTTCTGTAAATATATGGTAATGTTAATTTTAATTGTAGATAGAAATAAATATTAATCTAAAGGAACAATATCAATACGAAACAATTTTAAGAAATCATTTTGCTAGTGAAAGATACATTTTATGATTAATAAATTTAACATTAGTTTTGAATATTAATTTTTGTGTAAATTAAGTCATACAAAGGAATTCTCATACTTGTAATTATATAACCCAATATTAAACAATATTTATTTAAATTATTTGCCACCCAAGGAGCTATTGTTTTAGTTGGACGACTTTCGGCATAACAGATAACTTTTAAATTTCTTATCCTTTGCTTCAATTTTAATTACATTTAGCTTAAGTATATTCAGTTGAATAATTCATCGCTTGCTTTAATTTTAGCTGCATTTAGCTTAAATATATTCAGTTTAATAATTTATCGTTTTCTTTAATTTTAATGTTGGAAAGGTTTATCACTGTCCATTTCTCATAATTTCACCGTTTATTTTAATTGTATTTATTTGAGTTATTTAATAATAATTATAAAAAATGCGCACCTTGAGATGCTAAATCTGTTCTTCACAAAATTTTCTTAGAACCCTTTTCTTATTATTAAGTTAAAATTAATACCAAAAAATGTGAATTAACCCGAGAATTGTATCATAATTTATAGATAAATAAAAAAAGTGTGCAGTTTGACAAACATATGTTGATTTTCATACCACGAAATTAATAAACGGGTCAGAATTTTTACGACTGATATGACAGAACAGAGTTAAAAGAAATCAAATGCAATGCATTTAATTAATTCATCATAAATCTGAAAAATATCTTACTGAAAATTTTAACGGATAATTTTCAGTATTTATTAAGTGATCAGACATTTTAATGAATTTACTTAGTTCATTGTGGAGGCGGGGTAGCCTAGTAATCAGGATCGTAAACTTGTGGCCGGGATTGTTTCAGTCGAGTCATGGGTTTGAGTCCAGATGCTACTGATAACCCGCCATTTTGTGAAATTGCGTTATGATGCAATCTAAAACTGTTAAGATCTCAAATCGTTATATAAACGTGGTGTGGAAGTTTGAAGAGGGACGGCGGCTGGCTCATGTGTCGTCCTCGTCTCTTAAACTATATTCAAAATTACGAGGTCGGCACCAACAGCTTACGTGTTGCTAAGTACGATGTTAATAAACTATCTATCAATCAACAGTTCATTGTGAAGAATGATATCAAATTTTGCTTAGCATATTTTTGCAAAGTTTTGTTGTAAGGAAATTTGTAATAAATGGATTTCGATGCTCATATTGAATCTGACAATTTTATAAATTTTTTATCCAGTAGTAATTTCTGCCTCTCTTCTAATAATTAATCACGTCGGAAAGCATGATCAGAAATGTGTAGGTGGTGTTATGCGCGATCTCCCAAGGTCTGCATGCGAGTGTTCATGGTAGATGTTGACTGAGTTCGATCAACGTGAATTGTTTCACGAAAGGCGAGTTCGACGATATTCTTGGCGTGTATGGTCTAGCTAACGAAATTGACTACTGTACGACTGTATAGGATTATATTTAAAACGATGTATCTAACAAATATCCAAATATTTGCTCAGGTGCATCAGAACCTGTATGAACGTGGTTCATTAACAGTGTCGAAGCAGCATACCTGATAGCCGCGAGCAGCACGGAAAGCACATAGGAAGAGAGTGTGTTGAATGCTGTTGACCAAAATAATGTTCTAGTACACGTGTGTTTGTCACTTCTACAAGATCTTTGTGAAATTCCCTGCATTTTTCAGAATGTTTGGCAAAACATGCAACGTAGATATCATACCTATGGACGAAATTTTGAACGTTTCTGTGATTGATATAACTCTAATTATACTCTTTTATGGGTGATAGTAGTTTATTATACTACTTTCCCTATTGTGTCATTGCTGAGTTTTATCGTTTGAGAGTAGCATTTCTAAACATGCTTTCCTACATGATTATGATTCTTTGTGAAGCTATCTGCCACCCCTTCAAGTTTGTACATGATGTTTCTAGATACCCAGTATTTCTACATATAGGATATGAATATTTATACTCAAAATTTTGTGCTTCCAGACATTTGATAAGTTTTAAAGCGCATTTTTAGAAAGATATTTCTTTTCATTTTGCAAAAAAAAAAAAAAATTTAATATATCAGGAAGATTCAGTTATTCATTTTTATTTCAAGGGTAACTCACATTTTTGTTACTTTTATGGCTTTTTCTATACTATATAATTTATGTTCAGAAATATCAAATTATTCTTTTATTTAATGAATAGCCTTTGTAATTCACAATATGCTTGTATATCTTCATTTTGTAAGGTACTGTGTGCAATTCACTTGGGGAATAATATTTTATTTGTTATAGGTTAATGTGTCTTAAAACTGAATTAGATAATGTCAATTCTACTTAAATCTTAAATAAGCTAAAAAATAAATTTCAAAAAGCTTTTACTGTCAAATATAGCTCAAGATACTTTAATGAACTTTTGAAATGTGCATTTCATGTTTACTATTCTTGAATTAGGGTTAACGAAGAAAAAAAAAATTTCAGAATTCTTTGAAATGTGTAAATAAGCTACATTTTTAAAATTGAAAATTTAATCTTAGTTATAAAATATGAATGAGTTGAAAAAGGTTCTCAGAAGTGGTTAACAAAATATCATATACTGACATTGGACTCTACAAATATATAAGCAACTGTCAAAGTGGAATATAATTTGATAAAAATTTAATCTAAAATATTTGTTTAAGAGCTTAAGTTCATGATATATTCATCATAATTTATGAATATATCATGATCTTAAGCAAACAGGTTTCATGGAAAGAGTGCTCATTATATATATATATATATATATATATATATATATCCCATTAAGTAGATAAAATAAAAAATATTAAGAATTTAAGTTTTTTTTAAAAGACATCAAATTAAGAATAAAATATTACATGTTATTAAAGTCTTTCAGATTGTTAAGCTGAATTATTATAGAACTATAGAACCTAACTATCCCCATCAAAAATATAAATATATTGTTATGAAACCGAAAAATATTAGATGAAATTAATTCTAAAAAATAAAATAAAAAAAAAATGAAATCAAAAATAAAAACACACAAAAAAACAAACTACAACAACAACAAACTTTGATAAATAAGTCCTAACAAACCAAAAATTGTGAAATTGACTCCAGAGACAAATCAAAAATTTTGTAGAACTCTGCCTCTGCACTTATTGCATACATGAAATACTAAGAAGTGAGAGCAAATTTTTAAATTTACATTAAAAAGTTAAATTAAGAAAAAAGATTTACCCCCAAGAAATATCCATAAAAGGTTTCATTTCAAGTCGTAAAAATATTTATAAACATAAAAATGAGTGAAAGATAGGCTGGTAGCAAAACATCATACTACCTTCCCACATGAAGAACAAATTTTAAACGCTGTCAAAATACGAACGCTAAGATCCAGAAAGAGCAGTTCGTAAACGTTGCCAACATGGCAACATTAAACTCTATAAAGAACCTAGCCCAACTAATGATAATCTGCCATCATCACTTAAATTAAATTATACTTCTTTTGCTCTTTTCTTCCATTTTTTTTTTTTTTTTTTAGATTTTCTTCTCTCTTCTTTTTATATTTAAATGAATGTGATTTTAATTTTTAGTTCAATTTACTTGCTTTTGGTACCCGGATATTAATTATTTTGGATATTTTCTGTTGGAATGATGTTTACTTTTTCTACTCAATAGAACAGTAATGATTTCTTTCTTAATACACACAGACATATTATATATATATATATATATATATATATACTGAAAATTTATGAAAGAATAATTTAAAATATTTAAAAAGACAAAAATCCAGAAAGAAATGTAACAATGAAAGAAAAATAAATGAAAATATGGAACCCAGCAAGTCAAAAAGCAATATCGGGCTGAGGACCGAAAAAGCGGGGTTGAACTAGTTTAATGGTACCAACCTGCCCCTTTGCGACTTGGTAGGCTGAATTGGGAAATCCAAATTGCAAAAGAGTTCATGATTAAAAGATGCAAAAAAATTCAGCGATAAAATCTACAAAAATAAAATCTATAATTCTTGGTAGGCTGAATTGGGAAATCCAAATTACAAAAAAGTTCAATGATTAAAAAATGCAAAAAATTTCAACGATAAAATCTACAAAAATAAAATCTATAATTC
>BMAW01004587.1:35716-54950 GCA_019974015.1 Nephila pilipes | reverse complement strand
AGTGTGTGTGTGAATATACAATAGATACAATAGAATATATATATATATATATATATATATTTATATAAATATATAATATATATATATAGTTATATATATGTGTGTGTGAATATCCAAGTGAATATATATATATATATATTCACTTGGAGAACACCCCCGAGTCAACATTAAATGTAAATTAGTAATTTAATTAATTTGTTTTCTTTCTCTTTCTTTCTTCATTTATTAAATTATTCAATACACATCGCAGTAGCTTAATCTCTCTTTTTTACTCAAAAATCTTTAATTATATGTTTTATATGTTAGGCACGTGTTTAATTTGACACTCTATGTATATTTTAAAAATTACTTTACCCAAAAATGTTTGAAGTAAAGAGTTTATTCGAGAATGATTATTTCTCTCAAGAACGCAATTATTATTTAAACTAGCTGATACCCGCCCGCTTCGCTGGGCAGACGATAATATTATATTTTGGAACCTATACGTAAAATATCAAGAAATTTTTCAATTTTTAAATTTAATTATAATCTGAATTTAAAAATTTTAGAAATTGATTGTCTTTAATAATGGTTATCCATGACTTTCAAACATATGAGAAAAGTATTTAAGTGTTAATAATTCATCAATGAAAATGTAATTTAGTCCGTAAATCTGTCGTTGAACAGAATTCCGCATCACCGATGAGGAAGTGTGTAGTGCGATGTGTTCCCATTATTCTACATGGCGGATCCCCAGTAGGCCAAAACCATGTAAAAATTGCCAACATAAAAATAAAAATACATTTTTATATATATTTTTTTATTTTTTAAACCTGTTGAAACAATTTTTTGTGTATTACATTTCTATTGTCTTTATTTTGAATGCATGGCAATTTTTGAGGTGACAACTACATTTTTATTTTTTATTATATCAATTTATTTATCTTAATTATTACATTCATTATTATTTTATCTTATTCTTATTTTAGAAATAGTTAAATATTAGAAAAATATGAAATAATATGCCTACATTTCCAAAACATCTCTGTAGACAACATTCTTCGTTCGTTTTTCTGGTTGAAGGTTGATTAGATTTTCACGTGAACTAACTCTTGAACATGCCATATAAAATTGACCATGTGAAAAACAGACACTTTGTAAATCTACACCAGCTAATTTTAAACTCTGCCCTTGTACTTTATTGATAGTCATCGCAAAGCAAAGTCTAACTGGAAACTGCAAACGCTTAAATTCAAAATGATAATCTGATGGAATTAATGGTATTCTTGGAATGAATATATTTTCACCCTCATACTTTCCTGTAAAAATAGTCGCTTCTATAACGTTTCTTTTTAGAGATTTCACTTTGAGTCTGGTGCTGTTACATAATTTAGGAGGATTTAAATTACGCAACAACATTATTGACGTACCAATCTTTAGGTAGCCTAGTGGGCAAGGTTTCGGATTCGTGGCCGGCGGTTTTCGCTCAGTCGCGGGTTCGATCCTTGGCCGCCAAAGACCCACCGTGTAGCCGGGGTGGATGCACGTTAAATCTGTCGGGGCCCAAAGTCCTCCCGTTGGTGTGGTGTGGATGTTAGGAGAGGAGGGTACCAGCTCAGTTGTCGTCCTCGTCACTTGACCGTGGTTCAAAATAATTATAGAAAGAAAATATTCTGAAAGCTGATCCTTATGGTTAAGAAGACTATTCAAAGGTTCAGGGTAGGATCTAATAGCAGGAATTTGGACTTGATCCCCACTGCAGCACATTCCTGGAGGTTCTTCTATCAATTTTAAAGCATGGCACTACAAACAGGACAAACGTTTTCTGATATTTTTTATCTGCGATTTTATCATTTAAATAGTCAATATCTGTTATATATATTTAAAACCAAAGCTTTAGAAATCCAAGGCACTAATTTAACTTTTGATCTTTTTTCATTGCATTTAATTACAGCTGCCTGATTCATAGGGGGGTTATTAGAAAAGTATTTTCGTATTGCTGCTCTGTGTACTTCAGGATGGCTTTTAGTATATTTTGAAGCAACTTCTCTATGTATTTCAAGATGACTTTGAGTATACTTTCAACAGCGTGTCTTACTTGTTCATATCTAATTGAATTTGTGAATATTTTTCCTCTTTTTTTTACCTTTATTTAATTGAAGAGATATTATATCATTAATAATCTATTCACTTGAACTTGATAAATTAATGTTAGATATTGATTGAGTCTTTGAAAGTAGCATAGATACATTTTCTTGAGGATGAAACACTAAAGATGACACATTTTCTTCATTTTGTTTCACATTATCATCACCAAGATTAACTTTACTTTTATTTGTTAATCCAACTATTTCAATATAAACATCAAAATGTCCACTATTATAGTTTCCCGTAAAACGTAATTTTTTTTTCTCTGAATTGTTTCACCAACAGAAGCTATAAGGCAGACGCCTTGATACACTTCGAACTGATAGGGAAATAGCTCTGCCACCGCCATAATTTCGCAAATAGATCCATACGTGTTTGGTTTACACATTTCGGTAAAATATAAATCGTTAGTATTATAAGGAGCGCCAGGTAGCATTTGAGTGTAGCATTTAAACCGATACCAGTTGTCAAACACGTGAGAAACGATAATATTTCTCATTTTATACGCCATCGATATGTCACCGAACACCAGCAAAGACAGAGACGAAAATAAACTTGCTCCGTAGCCAAGAATTTTAAAAACTTTGAAAGGAGTAGGTATTCTATCTATCCAAATATATTCAACATCCATTATTAAAAACTATAACTGAAAAGTAAATAAGAAAAATCAATTTGTATTAACCTACAATGAAATACTTTTCAAGTTAAAAAATATAATTAATTTTTTAAAATCAAATTATTTAAAAATTCAACAAAAAATACTTACAAAAAGATAAAGTTTAGTAAAAAAATTTAGCAAGAAATCACCCGTATTACGTTATCCTTTTTACATAGGGATAACTCTTACGCTAGCAGCATATCTAAAACCGCATTTGAATAGACAGAATAGCTCTTAAAAAATCATATCATTAAAAATAATTCTGTATTCTGAAAACGATAAAATATCCAGCCATTTTAAAAAAACAAAAACGTTTATTTCCTAGAAACCATAAACTAAAAATTGCCAAAATACAAAAACAAAACTTTTGCAAAATGTTTACATTAGGTTACAGTTAATGCGTACATCGCAATAAATATTTTGACAGCTACTTTTTTTTTTTTTTTTATCAATGATATGAATAACATACCATTATTATTCATTTGTTAAAAGCCAACTTCAACATCTTCGTAAGATTGCGTTTAGATTTACAAATGTAATTTATCAATCATTATTAATAATAAAATACTTTTCTCATAAATTTAAAACTTACGTCTAGGTTCCACAACAATAAAAAATTATTTTTTGCTGAGCAAAGCGGGCGGAAGTCAGCTGGGGTTACCATAGTATAGCTTTTTAAAATTCACAATGCAAGGTCATTGAAATGCTTCGACTTGGCGGTGGAAGATATTTGGTGATAAATCCATCCTCCATCAGCGCATCAATATTAAATTATTTGGTATTTTCCATTTCGCACGCGCAAATCTCGCCAAGTAAACTGAATTGGTAGCAATACACAGTAAACATATAAAAAAAATATACTCCGTTTGGCGTCGGTCATATCATTTTTAGCGATAAAGTCGCCAAAAATGACATAACCAATGGATAAGAAAAGATTATTGGATGAAAATTACATTTAGGATTAGAATTCCGTAAAATCCGTTCTTAGTGAGCGTCTACATCGCAAAATGAGTAACTGTACCAAATTTCAAGTCAATCGGTTGTATAGTTTTAGAGATATCGTGATGAGTCAGTCAGTGGTATTTCGCTTATATATATATATAGATTAAAACTGCTTTTCACTTCTGATTAAATATCTGAGAGTGAATGAAAAATCACTAAGTAAACCATCAATTGCAAACATTAATCAATATCTGCAGTTATGTTCATTTTCAGAAGATGAAGCCAAATCGAAGAGATGTGCAGGTTGAAGGATGATTACACAAAATTAAATCAAATTACAAATTAATATGCTTTCTTTTTCTTCGATAAGTTGAATATGAAAAGAAAATATTCTTACTTTTTTCGATCAAAACTTCTTATAAGCAAAAGCTGTAAAACTCCAAATTATTTTATCGAATCCCATTTTGTTTCAAAAATCTTAAATAAAAATCGACTTTTCTAATTAATTATTAAAAAAGAAAATAATATGACTTTTCATTAAATGTGTTTAGCTATCAGTTGTGTTGAATGAAATTTGATGTAATAATAAACGTGAAAAAAGTCGCGAAAAAGCGATATTTGTCTCAGATTTCTTCAACAAATCTCGTCTTTTTAAGTAATTTACTGATTTGAAGCAAATAATCCTGTATTTGTTAATAACAATTAAATTAGAATCACGTTACTAATTTGTTACAAATGAAAAAGTATTCACTATTTTATATATTTTCTTTCTTCTGAGTCATATGTCTGAAAACACAAAAGAAATATATTTTTTTACAATGATGAATAGCTTTTTTCTTTTTAATGACAATCATCTAACTATATTATTTTAATTAATTTCTAGATAAAAATTTAGATACAATTTAGATAGATCAGCCAGACCCTAAAATGACTTTCTCCTTCTAAACTGATTGTCATTTTGGTGTAGTTGAATGTATGATCCCTTTGAGACTTCTGAATAAAATTTTCACTGTTATTTAATTTGTTAATTGCTTATTAGTTGAAAAGAAAGCTGCTGATGCCAAAGTGCTTTTTGGTTAATCATGATCAAGTGAAACCACATATTTGAGGCTTGATTCAATAAAAAATAAAAAAAACACAATCCTTGGATAATATTAAGAGCACATTAAATAGGACTCAGCCTCTAAGTGTTCACATGTTGTGATTAGTAAATTAGGAGATTGATTGTTATTTTTTATTAACGTCACATTCAGAAACAACATGAGGGATATTGGTGACGGAACTCATATTTTCAAACTCGATCGAGTGAAGAAAATGAGCCATTCGTTGGGGAGGGGGGGGGGGCCACCTCCTCCTCCAATCTCCCACATCATGCCATGAGATGGAATGGGATCTCAACCATATTTAGCGTGTTTCAGCCTCACTACATGAAAGATCTTCAGTGGCATCAGAACTCTAACCCATGTCTTGATGAAACTAACACTAACTACATGTTCACGACCTTGATCTTAAGGATACAGTGGCGTGGAAGAGAGAAGAGGAAACATATTGCCTTCATTATTAATTCTTATGACCATGGATAAATTTTTTGATGACCAACAACTACAGACCTCGTGTTACTCAAACGCTATGGTAACTTATTTTTTTATTTATAAGATGAGAAAAAGAAGTTAACAAGAACGTTTTAAATTTATTTCGAAAATGTTTTAACTTTTGTATTTCAAAACACACACACATACACACAAACAAATTAAGATTATATTTGTTGGACAAAAACTAATAAAAAAAACTTTAAATGTATACAAATATGTTTTCCAAAAGCTTAAATTCTGATGAATGAAGAAGTTTCTAAGCAAATTTAAGTTTCATTTTATCAGTTCAAATATCGACATCAGCATCTGAACTATTTGCGTACCGAAATTGTATAAGCATTAGAATTAACCAAGGTAATGGTAATATAATTTTCCGTACCTTTAGTTTGATATTCAATTTTGATTAAAAATTAGAAAATTTTATTAATTATACTGAAATAACTAAAATAATTAAATGTAATTTCTTACGTATAGTAAAGTTTCCGAATTAACATTAACGATACCTTAATACTTTAAGACACATCCACAAAGGTTATAATTAGGTAATCTTTACTTACAATGTTAACTGAGAAGGAATTTGAAGATAAATTTTATTCTTATGAAGTAACCTCATCACTGGCCTCAGAATACCTTTAGTGAAAATAGGACTCGAACTCACGGTTCGAATTATATATCACCTCTATTGAGTATAACTAATGCGACTATATTCGTGAAATGGTAATTATCTCTCTCCAAAGTTTATCTCCAATACATGCAAGGACCACTATTAGGATTATAGAAATTCTCATTATTCCATAGTCTTGTGTGAAACTCGGATATGAATTAATTATGGAATTTCGATTTCAACCCAATTATCCGATACCTAATTTCACAGCTATATAATGATTACATTCATGTTGCAATAGTTACTCATACCTTTCAGACATTACGCATTATTACGATATTTGGTGTCAAAATGTTCTAGCCACTACTATTAACCTAAATTATCACATAGTTCATCTTAAAGGATTCGTTAACTGTTTTTTTTTATAAATAAACAGCAGTATGGATAGTTTAGAAAGATTTTTGACAAGTAAACTTATTAATGGCCCATCAATAAATTATTTCTTAAATGTTATTTTAAATATTAGTATTTTTTAATTCATGCCTCCATTTTAGATAGAGTATTTATACTTGTATGTTTTCCATTAAAATGGTGTTTTTGTGTTATATGTTTTCAGAAATCATTAAAAATTAAGTAAAAAATATAGCTTACCTATAAAGTAATTGAGGTATTGTAGAAAATTGTCTTCTTTTCTTTACGAGAACACTTTATTTAAATAATGATATGAAATCTTTATTAAGATGAAATAAAGATCTATGGCATGTAATCTATATTATAGAATTTGAAGGAATTTTTTTAATAGTGTAGAGGCAATAGACATGAAGAAGTATATAGAACGCAATAATCACTTTTTCTCTCAAACACTTTATTGGTGGACGGCGTTCCGTCCTACTCTTCCTTACAGCGTTTTCTCTTTCTCTGATACAAATTAAAAACATAAAACTCTTTCGACTAACGAAAGTGCCATCTAGTGGCGTGTACAAACTTCCACCTTGAAATCACAAAGTTTCAAGTAAATTTACAAAATATTCAACAAGGTGAATTTAACATAAACATTACATAAGTTACACTGAATTTAACAATATAATATGATCACTTAAGCATTGAGGAAATATAAGCTATAATACTACATAATTGCAACAGTTAATACAAAAAAACTCTATATATTATCTGAAATTGGTAAAATGCACACGTTAGAAATACTTCTTTTATAAGTGCCCTTAGGCTTTCTGACCTGTACTACTCTAATTTTGTCATCCTTTCCATAAATAACACTATCATTCTTCCAATTAACCAAGCACACAATGGTAGTTTTCTTCCTTTAACAACACAACCATACCTGGTTTAATATTAGTTTTACCAACATGCCACTTAGATTTTTGCTGTAGCGTATTCAAATAATCTCTGGACCAGTTTTTCCACACAATTTGAGCAAATGATGTTAAATGTTGCCATTTGGAAAGTTTATTATTTTCAATAGATGATAGGTCAAATTCAGGTAAAGCATTAAGTAAGCTGTCGATTAAAAAATGGCCAGGCGTTAGAACGCTAAAATCGTTTGGATCGATTGATAAAGGTGTGAGAGGAAGACTATTTAAGATTACTTTAATTTGATTCGTTACAGTCAAAAACTCTTCAAATGTGAGTTTATGGTCACCCACAACGCTTTTAAAGTGGTGCTTAAATGACTTTACCCCTGCCTCCCAAAGCCCTCCAAAATTAGGTGACTGAGAAGGAATAAAGCTCCATGTTACACTCTCAGAAGACAAGTAGTTAAGAACATTCATATTTTTAACAAAGCAAATAATTCTTTTATTTCCAAAGCTTACATTGGAAATTTGTAGCATTGTCAAAATAAAGGTATACTGACAAACCTCGGCACGCAAAAAATCTTTTTAAACATGCAATCATAGCATCTGCCGATAATTCTGTAATTAATTCAAAATGTACCGCTTTGGTTACAAAACAAACAAGTATGCAAACATAAATCTTATGATCTATACCTTTTCTCTGATTTTTATATTTTATTAAGAATGGGCCACAACATTCAAGGTCAGTTTTATAAAAGGGAGGATTAATAGTTACACTCTCTTTAGGTAAAAGTGCCATAATTGGATTTATCTCTCTAGGTTTAGCTATAAAGCATGTTACACAGTTATGCACAATTTTACGGGCAATATCACGCCCCCCCCCCAGAGGGCAGGGGGCGGGGGGGATAGAACATAACAAAGTTTGGGGTACTACATGGTAATTTTTTAAATGAATGTACAAAAAAAAAATCATTTCAGTAAATTTATGGATTTTAGGAGGCAAAATAGGGTGTTTCCTGTCAATAGATAAATTAGTGTTATGCAATCGACCACCAACTCGAATAATACCTTCATCATCAATAAAAGGAGATAAACAACTTACATTGAATTCCTTAATTCTCTTATTTTCTGTCGAAGCTTTTTTCTCCTTAGAAAATATCTGCATTTGTACATATTTTGTAAGATACAGTTTACCTCTTTTTAACTCTTCAGTTATTAAGGGTCCTTTTTCTTTGGTGCAACCCTTTACATTTGAGATGAATCTGAAAACAAAGCTTACAATTCTAATTAATTTTAAATAAGTATTGATAATATCAAAACATAATCAAAATTAGAAACTTCACTAAAAAACCCAAGTTCATTGTTCTGAAATTTACAGTTCTCTTTTACTTCTTGTTGAAATTGTTCAGTTTCACTAGAGGTGAAATGTTTGGAGTTCATTCAGTTCAGGGATCACATTCAGTTTTGGAGCACTCAGTATTTGATAAAAAATCAGGCCTCTGCCACCACAATTTTAAATGTTGAATTTTTTCAGGACTAAGACCTCGTGATATTAAGTCAGCTGGATTATCATTTGTATTCACATAATCCCGTCTGAAGTCTTTCGTTCTTTCTTGTGTTCTTTTTACTCGATTTGCCACGAAAACCTGAAGAGTTAGAGGTGGCGAAGCAATCCATGAAAGATCTTCTGTTGAGTCCGAGTATAGATATACTCCACGAACTTCCAAGTCCAAAGCTTTTCGAACCTTGACTAAAAGGCTCTAAAATAATTCTGCTGCACACACCTCCAGTCTTGGGATGGTCATCTCCTTTATGGATGCCACTCGTGATTTACTGCAAAGGAGTGACACTTTGATTTCGCCCGTTAGGGATACTGAACGAATATAAATAACACAGCCATACGCATCCTTAGAAGGATCTCTGAAGCCAATCAAGTCTAGATGCTGTGCATTAGAACATAAGACATGACGTTCTATATTTAAGTGTCTCAGTTCAATTAACTCTTCTCGAAATTTATCCCTCTTTTTTCTTATTTACAAAGGAATTTAGTTATCCCACTTAAGCTTAAGAAGTCACAGCTTCTGTATGTAAATCTTTTCTGTATTATGACCGGATCCAAAAGACCTAAAGGGTCAAATAATCTTCCAACATCAGATAGCATCGTTCCTTTTGTCACGGAACTCACAAATGATTGAATATTGAAGCAACATGTGTCTTCCTTAGGTTTAAATCACAGACCACAGAGAAGTGTTTTAACAGTTTCTAAGTTCTGGCTATCAAAGTTGAATTCCTCTACCGTCGCTGAAACATTTTTCAACAATAATGGGTTATTCGAACTCCACTTATGCTGTTCAATTATACCTGACTTTAATAAACGGATTAATTGGTTTTGCAGTTCAATGGTAGTAGATAAGTGTACAGCACCACAAAGAATGTCGTCCACATTAAAGGCTCTGATTGCTTCTGGACCAATGGATAGTTCTTTCTTTCATCACTACATAGCTTTTGCATATGTAGAGATCACATGTCTCAAGATATGGTGCACACTTGTTACCATAGGTAACCGTAAGTAATTTATAAACACGTATTTTTTTCATAATTATAATGTTTTCATAAAATGATATGCAAATCACACTGATCGGGACTAATCTCAGTTAGTCGGTACATCTTTTTAATGTATGCCATAAAAACTATAGCATGTTTCCGGAACTGCAATAAAATAGAAAATAAGTCATCTTGGACAACATATCCTGCATACAAATTATCCTTAAGCGATTGTCCAGACGATGTTGCTTCTGAAGTATTAAAAACAACACGTAATTGTGTAGTACTATTCTCTGGTTTATAAACGCCATGATGAGGCATAATGTATTTTAGAATTTCGTTAGTTGCCTGCTTATGACCTAGAATCTCATACTCGGTTAAGAATTCTCTATACAATTTCAAATACCCAGTTTCTCTTCTCAAACGTTGCCATAGAGAATTCAATCTTTTAACTGCGATGCCCTTCGACTCACCTAACCCCCGGGGGGGGGGCTCTTTTAAGGGCATTTTAACGACATAGCGTCCATCGTCATACCTGAAATGCGTTTTCATTAAGTGATCTTCACAAATTAGGCTCTCATTATTTTCTATCTTTTCTATTTTGACCTTTTTGAATTTCCCAAAAACTCCTCATAGTTGTATCTAAATTTTCCGGTATTAATACACAATGAACAGAAGTTTCGTTTTCTATTGGAATACTCCCAGTAGCAATGAATCCAAACATTGTATTTTGCAAAATTATATTTGTCCCAGGGGACTTTATCTGAACAAATTTTAAGAGTTCGTAAAATATTTGTGCACCCAACAAAATATACACAACTCCTGGTTTATTGAAAGTGACGTCCGCTAATTTTAAATTATCTAACTCAAACGTATTAATATCAAATTGTTTAGCAGGTGTGTAATCTGCAATATTCGAGACTATCAAAAGCTCTACCCCTTTTTTCGAAAGTTCCACTTAGATTCGCAATTCTCGTTTTTACAACGGAGTTTATAACGGACGAGCACTTATTCAAACCTGAAACTACTATATTTATTTTTTCTTTCTTTAAATTAAGTTTATCAGCGCAGTGCTTTGAAATATACCATGATTGACTTCCGTAATCTAGCAAGGCACACACTTCATGTAACATCTCGAAGTTACAGCGATCATTAATTTTGCCGTACTCAGCAAAACCATTTGAGATTTATTAGTAATAACACTTGGAAGTAAAAGCGAGCGACTCTCTATTCTCCGACAACGAACGATCGCTTGGCCTTGGACTCTTGGACAAATTCATTAGACATAGCGTCTAACCCCACCGTTGCCCCCATAGCTGCCCCAATAAGTGCGATTGCGTTCTGGTTTCTCTTCATGCATTAGACTTTCCTTAAATTTTTTCTCAATGTGTAAATATGAGTGATGCCGCTTTTTGCAAATGGAACAGTTTGACTTAGAATAACAGTTATTAACCTTATGGTGATTGAGGTAGTTGAAACATAATTGATTATTTTTCACGATCTCAATTATTTCATTAACATGCATTTTTTTTTAATTGGACAAAAATTGAGATAATGATTCCCGTTCTATTTGCAATTAACACATTTCGAAGTTTTAACTTCTGACATAACGATTTCGAAATCTTTTGTGGACTGTATTCATTTCGATATTTCGGTGGATTGTTTCTTAACTGCTGATGTGATATCACATTAGTTTCGGTTTCACATTTATTTTTGATGATAAATAAATATCACAGCATCTCGATAATTCTCGTGGCACAAACCAGGATTCGCCCTGCTTTACACCTATACGTATTTGAAGTTCACGATCTAAGGAGTTAAATATTTTGTCAGAAACCATTAATTCACACACTCGCTTAAAATCGCTTACTTTTCTTAATTGGCAAAAATAATCAAAGGCTGCACTTAATCTCGACGCAAACTGAACGTAGCTTTCATTTGGAAGTTTTCGTGTTCTGCGAAAGTTATTTATTACCTCTTGTGGAGTGGATTGAAACTCCGTTAACACAATTTCTTTAAGTTATGTAATAATTAATTAGGTCATCCTCACTCAAACGTACCATTAAATTGATTGTTTTTTCGCCAAAGATTTTTAAAAAAAATTCTGATTTAAATTCATCCGGAACCTTTTTTCGATTTGAAAGCTCTTTCAAGTGATGAGAAAAAAAGATTGTACGACTCTGCGCGCGAAGGAACTGGAATGGTTAATGTTTAATGTTTTAATACTTTTAATTAAATTTTCTAAATTTCAATTTCAAAACTTAGAATCGCAATATGTTGCTATTTCACTTTTTTGCGGTGTTTCTTTCTCAAAATTAGCGAGTTCTAATTGTTTTTCTAACTGAGCTAATTTAATTTTTTCTAATTCTAATTTTGATTCTCTGTCTACTCTCTCACGTTTTTCCTTGTCTATTTTCGTCTGAATAACTGGATGTTAGGAGAGGGGGTTGCCTGCTAAGGTGTCGTCCTCTTCACTTGACCGTGGATCAAAATTACGAAGTCCATCGCCAATAGCTCTCATGTTGCTTCTAGTGCGACGTTAATAAAAACACTAAACTAAAACTAAACTTCTGAATAACTGACTCAACAACAACTTCAAATTAGTTTTGTAAACATCACTTTGCTCAATTAACGTTCTTAAATTGACGACTTTAATACTCTTAGGAATACTTATATCAAGTTCTTCAGCGACCTCAATTAATTCACTCTTTTTTAACTTATTTAAGACCGATATAATTATAATTGAGAAGAGAACCTGAGTATTTATAAACCAAAATTATAAAAAACGAAAGTATATTCTCAAAACCAAAAGTATATTTACAAAAACGGAAGTATAAAAACACTATTTCAAAATTACCGAAACCGAAAGTTACTCATAGTTACCGCTTGGAACCAATACAGGAACTCCTCATCTCCGGCGACTTGACTACATGTAGAGGCAATAGACATGAAAAAGTATATAGAACGCAATAATTACTTTTTCTCTCTAACACTTTATTAGCAGACGGCGTTCCGTCCTACCCTTCTTCTCAACGTTCTCTCTCTCTCTGATACAAATAAAAAACATGAAACTCTTTCGACTCACCAAATTGCAATCTGGGCGTGTACAATGGTAAATATATTTTATTCATTGTAAGAGGATAAAAATCGTTATGTTGTTTCTTTTAACAAATATTTTAAATGACCTTGTTAATTTTAAATATTTCCAATATATACTTTCAACAACAAATAAAATCTAAACTCATCATAAATGTTCTTTATTGAGATTTAATACACACAAAAATATAATAGTAAGAAGTAATAATGTCAATTAGCATTTTAATTTAACTTACATTTTATAAGCATTTTAATTAAAAAAAACTTACAAAATCTATCTGACCTCCTCTTATATTAACTTAAATATAAATAAAAAAATTTCTAAGAAAGATTCTAAAAGATAAATTACTTTATAAAATATGAAGATTAATGGTTTTTTTTTTTTTGATAAGTATTACATTATAATAAAACTTTATTAATTTGAATATGTTAATTACAAGAGTAAAAATATATTACAACACATTTTTGAAGAGAAAAAAAAAACAGTTGTATAAAACAGTACTTTAATTTTAAATGCTTTGACTATTCTTAGTAAGAAACTTCTAAATGAAATCAGAAGGCGTAAAATTAAATTTAATTTGAGGTGTTTAAAGAATTATACTCAGATAAGTTTAGAAAAAAAAAAAACATCGAAATGTGTAATGCGTGAATCTCCAGACTTGTGTTATTTTTTTCTTAAGTTGGACATAACTGAAGCAGAGAAAATTAATATATGTTAGAAATTTAGGCAGTGGTAATTTTTTGGTTTTCTAATATTTTTTACGTGTGTGTAATTTAGAGGACACATTATGTTAAAATTTACTTTTCTTTCATTTGGATAAAAGAAAATTGCAGCAAATATTTTTAAATTTATAAGGTTTCTCTCTTGAGATGTACATTTTGTTTGTCTTTTACATGTAAATTGATAACGAATGTCACACTGAACACACAAAGCAATTACTTCTTGCATATACTTTAATTGTTAATGATTTGAATAAAATTATTGATGTATAGAGCTATACAAGATTTCTTTGCAACATACTTATTTATAAGCAACTACAATCAGAGGACACCTAAATTAAAATTTGATTCTTCTAGTTACCACAATCAGCTTGATTAGTATATTTAAAGGTTCTGTTCCAGGTGTATTGTGAAATATAATTTTCCGAATTACGATTTTATGTAATTACCATCCCAACCAATCGTTCAATTTTAACGTAGCGGATCATAAAGAACCTGATTTTAACCACTAGGCATGATACGGTTATTCACATTTAAAACTCTTATCTCTCTAAGAATCCTTTTAAATTTCTTCTGATTTTATTCAAAAAAAAAATGCGTTAATAAATCTCACGAAATATCACATTAAGAATATGGTCATTCATAAAAAGCATTTTTAAGACTTCCAATTACTTTCAAAACACAAGCACGATATTTACGTTGACACGTCAATCTTGTGAATTTCTACACATATTATTGGAGCCTTTTGAGACTACTTTTAACGTTCGTGGTAGTCGAATGGTCATAGTAAGGATCTCGCTGCCAGTTGTTGTTACCATCGAGTCATAGGCTAAAGTTCTGATGCCATAAAAGGGCCACCGTGTAGAGGAGATAAGGCACATTGTATCTGTGAAGGCTCCAAAACTTCACATTGGTTTGGGGCGGAAATTTAGAAAGTGGAAGTTTGTTGGGTTAGTTAATGAATCCTCCTCATCACTCTTGATAGATATTCAAATAGCGAGGATCGTCATCCTCGTGTTGTTTCTTAGTACGCCGTTAGTAATACAATCAATCAATCTGTTGAGGCCAGTTTTGGGTAATTTTTAGCTGCTATGAATAAAGTAAACCCGTAATCGCTGTCAGCGGTCTTTCAAACCGCAGATCTAAGAAATGATGATGAAATGTGGACAATTTTCTTCTTTCATGAACATTCTTGATAAAAGGAAAAGATACTATTTTCAAACTTTTTCCTATTTTAATTCTACAAAAGCCTATTTATTTTTAAAATTTGCACGGAAGAGGGTAACATCTCAAAAAATTAACAAATTAAACAAATTACCATTCATCAAATCTAATGTGCATTAAAACTTTGTAGTCATTTTATAAATGTAGTTATAGTGATATATGAGCCGTTCAGAAGCCAATGCGGTTAAGTCCAAAACACAAAAATTGAGAAAATTAATGTTTTTTGATACATTTGTTTTTAAAATTCTTGGTTTATTAATTTAATTAGAAAAGTGTATAAAGTCTTTTTTCGAGGTGTAAACTCTGCAAAAAAAACAAGATATGTACAGGATGTGTAAATAAAAACGTAAGTATTTATTGAAATAATGACAGCATCTTAAAAATTTTAGGACTTATACTTTTTGGCAGCTGAAAAATATAAGAAATTCTAATTAGAAGTAACGGTTACAATTACTTGTTTTTCAGTGTTACCAACAAGTATCGAAAGAAGAAGAAGAATTTAATTTTTATTTCAAGGTTTATGTAAAAAAAAATATTGATAAAAGGTGGACTTATTCGCAATGGCTTCTGAAATTATTATACAATATATTCAGAAGCTATTAAAAAAAGGGCTGTCTAACCTAGAAAAAAGTAACCAACGAGTAAATCCTTTAATAACTAAGAAGATTATAATTTATTTCAACAAAATTTCCAAAAATCAGAATATATCAAAAAATTGACTTAACCGCATTGGCTTCTGAGCGGCTCATATATATATATATATAATAAATTTTTTGAATAATAACTCAAAATTTTCAAAACCTTTGCATGTATTACATTTAGTCTACTTTAGGGTAATGTAGTAGGTGATAATATCTGCCAATTAAACAATAGTTTTGTACTTTGGAGTTCGAATTGCTTTCTTGTACAGTCACTGAATATAGTACACACATTAGAAACATTTTTCTTAAACAGGAATATTAGTCTTTTATTTCCATCTAGAATTAAATCTAAATTTAAGAATGTAACGACAAAGACAAACCATTTTCATTGTCCGAGCAGTAATATTTGAATAAAAAAGCATGCTTTCTGAAGTGTCAGATAACTCTTGATAATATTTAAAAAAGCATTGACATCCAAAAGCAATTCTGTAATGCATACTATCTCAGCCCTGAAATTCTTTGTATCTGCTTTGAGATATCAAAAAGATTTATAACAAAAAATGGAACAAAAAGAAAAGAATTTTAAAATTTTGCACAATGAGTTTGTATACTTCAAGTGTCTTAAAGTGACAATAGCATATATAATGAACAATAGCAATGTTTAGGGAATGAAACATTTGGCTGACTGATGTCTAAATGCTTATAATCGTCTCAAAATAGTTATTTTACCATTCGAACCATTGCAGTCACCATTGTAATTTAAGTAATAGCGAATTTAAGTAATAGCATTGTAATTAAGTACCAGCGAACAATATTTCAATACATATTTCATTCTTTTGATATATTTAGAGTTATGAGATTTAAGAAGAGTATCTGTACATTATATAATTTTGCAGTTCTAAAGTCTAATTAGATGAATATAACTATATCCTTAAAATATGTATAATTAAAATTCATATCTATTATGTTGATTATCTAAACCAATCGGTGTCATTTTTCTAGCAGAGTTTTGTAATATTTCCTCATATAAAATAGTAAAAATGCAATACTTTAGGCGATGAAGAAACGGAAATTGCCATGTCACTTACAGAAAATTGGATTTACGTAAAAAGGAAAAAGTGACTTGAACTTTCTAAAATTTATTTAAGCGATAGTAAAAAAAAACTCTTGTAAAAAACTGCCATCACATTTTGAAAATGTTTCAGAAAATATTTTTTAAAGAGCCTTTTCTGCTCTTCAAACAATTTGTTGACATGGTAAGAATTGCTAATATTAAATTCTAAAGCTAAATTTCATACGTAAAATTATTCCACATATTTCTCAAAGTCTGTGCATTTAATGTAAGTCTGATTAACCCTTCTAAAACTTAATTTCTGATAAAAATTTGTCTTTTTTTATCGTAGTATCATTAATTTTTATTTAAAATCTTTAATTTGGTCATTGACATGTTTAAGATACATTAAGCTAAAATATTGTAATAATTATATTAATAATACCGACATTTTTAAAATAGTATATAACATATCATCATTTCTATTTATCATATCATTCCCGATAAATATATTAATCAATTAAAAGTACTTCCGAAAAAAGAGTTAGTATATAATATAGCTGCTGTGTTAGTAAAAGCAATTACTGAATAGTTCGAAAAAATTACTGAATAGTTAGAGCAAATTGAAATCCTTCTGAAATGGCATTGGATTTAACAGAGTGTTAATTAATTAAACTGATACGATGTTCACTTTATTAAGTCACTATAACGAAAATCAAATAGCTGAATTAAGATACGTAAATTTATATTGATAAGGAGTTGTACTTAGCAGCTACTTAATAATTCATCTGAATATAATAAACCATAAGAGGAAGTTGCCCCAGACACCATAATGAGATTAATTTAAATTCAAGAAATGAATAATATCCATTGAGTTGCTATTGATTGTGCAACATTTAATTAGGAAGAGAGAAACCACGCATTTTTCATTACGGAGGGCTTCATCATCTAGTTCAATACATGAACCCTAAGAGATATATATAATAATAAAAAAATTGAATATAATGGAATTCGATGGAGAGTAATAATTTAAAAATAGCCAATAACTTTAGAAATAAACTCATATAAAATAACTCTTATATATATATATATAATTTTGAAATCCATGCACTTTAATATGCCTGGATTTCATAACATTTATTTATATATCATTAGGATTATTCCCAATAAGATGAAAAGGTTATGGTGAGAAAATTTCTTTATACGATTTTTTAAGACAACTTACCCATATGGTTTAAATATATTATATTATGACATAAATTTGCTTCAGTTGATGAAGCGAAAAGATATAATGGAATGATTATACCGAAGATAAATGTAAAAATAAAAATGTGAGAAATAATAGAGGTAAGCGTAAAAAAGGAACATATGGACGCAAATATTATTAGGAATAACATTATAGAATTAGAAAAAGAATTTAAAAAGCACTTCAACATTAAAAAAATTAAATTTTTCATATTCGGATTGAAGAAGGCTGAAATTAGAGTTGCTAGGGAGATACTTGGAAAACTACCGGATGAACAAGGTTACCATATTATGAAAGACCTTAGTAATTACATACTTAAGAAATTAAATATCAAGATACATATAGATAATGAAAATGTAACGGAATATTGCACACTTCGATTCTTAAGCAAATCCTTCAATAGGATAAATTTTTCAAGAGTTTTTAAAAAATACTTGCATTTATTCCCAATTAAAAATATAACTATAAAAAGTCCTTTCAGGTATAACAAAAAATTTTAAAGATTAATATTTAATTACAATTATGGAATGGATATGGAAATGTTGCGTCAATGTGCGTGTGTGTGTGATCGGTATAGTGACTATGTGAATGAATATCGTGGCCATGTGGTCACTGGGGATTTGAATTTAATTAATGATGAAAAATTAAGAAATATAATGAGGAAAGGAACACGCTAATGATTACTAATATCAGAGAGTAGTTATGTAGCTAAAAAAGAAATATGTAAGGATTTAGATAACTTTATTATCAAATACAGTATGTCCTATGAGGCCTTTAGGGAATTTAAGGATAGAGTCTGCAATGATCTAAAAAATGTTAATTATAGATTTAAAAATGGAATAAAATTCAAAGATATTAGAACTTCAATAGAAAATTTACAAAAATTTCTTATATATGTATATATGGATAAAGTTCCTGGAAATTTTGCATTTATTTGTAAGCAAATTTATTACAAAAGGATGGATGAATATTTCCAAGATAATGAAACTTTTGATCTCTCAAAGTGTAAAGACAGAGAAATTATTAATAGGTTAAATACATTTTACAAAAAAATTGGTTTACAGTTTAATAATAAAAAATTCCCTTATGTTTTCTTAACTCCTAAATTCCATTAGAACCCAATTAAATTCAGAACTATTACAAATGGATATAATACATACATAACTAAATCTACTAAATTCTTGCGGAATGTTTTAAATAATATTTTAGAAAAGCTTGAGCAAACTGCTAATATTAAAAATAGTATAAATTAATTCCATAGGCAATACACAGGTACAAGCAATCTACAGTAATGGTTTTCAGGATCTTTTTAATTCCAATGATATAAAGGATATGATTAGAGTTATGATGATACTCTGTAATCAATATGGCATGAAAATACTATAAAAATGAGTAAATTTAAAAACCTTTTACAATTAGTACTGCAGGAAAATTATATACTTTTCAATAAGCAAATATACAAGCAGATAAAAGGCCTGG
>BMAW01004587.1:0-29963 GCA_019974015.1 Nephila pilipes | reverse complement strand
TCGGCACAGATCTATCAATAATATGATAACATTAAAAAATAAGTAAATTACATACATAGAAGAGGTTACGCTCATAGGTGAACCATTCGAATTTTCATTGTAGATAAAATAATAGTTATAAGGAATACCATTGAAAGGAATATAGCTTTATAAGATGCCAAAAATTGTTTTATACTATGATAGTGATAAATATTGTAAAATAATTGATTTAAATAAGATTTATTTCTAAAATAATAATAATCTAAAAAGAAGGTTACAGCAAACTGTTCTTTATCGCAATATATATCTATGTCATTCTCATATAACACAATATATCTATATCAATAAGAATGTTTTATTAAATCATTTTGAAAAGATCGGTGTGGTATTTAAAAAAAGGATTGAATGTCATATAAACCATTATAACTTGATAACAAATCGAAATACAAAAAGGAAATTGAATTACTAACAACACATGAAGCATATTCAAAGTTCAATTTTTATCTTCCGTGTAAAAAAATAACCTCAGAAGAAATAGTTTAGATATTAAAAATGTATTAATTTGTATGAAATAAGAATAATATATTCTAATTATAAATTAAGTCTCAGCTAGAATAACGTTAAGTGACTACTTGAACAGCGGATATTATTACTTAGATGCCAATAAACGGAAATGACATTAGAATTACTTGAAGCTCAGTTTCGTCCTTTGGTTATTGATAACTAATAAGGTATTGAATAAGGAATTTCTTATTACTAAAATGGAACATATATATATATATATATATATATATATATACTCTCACCTCTTTCTTTCTTATATATATATAGAATGAGAATGGAAGAAACCTTCTTTGTAGAGCTGTTAATTGATTGTTACTTTTCTGCGGAAACTTCATAACGTCTTTATTATCTCAAAAAAATTCATAGCCATAACCTTTCTCCCCCGATGACAATGTCTTTGTTTTATTCATAGTAAGTTCATCGAGAGATACCCAGGTTTTTTATTGTTGCTTGGTTTCTGATATATAACGTTAAATCCAGATCTCAGCAACAGTAACAACTCGATACAAAATGATGTTTACATGTTGCAACATCGATCATATTTTGATTTGGCTGTAAATGGCAGGGAAATCAAAATTAACTAGGGATTATGTATCATAATTGTTTTCCGCCATATAACAGTAGGTCGAATTCAATGGCAATATCCACTTGCCTCAGATATACTTTTTGTTTTCACTTTTACCTTTTTACCATGCATGTAAGTAATTCATATGTATAAATATATTACGATTCTAAGCCTATATGTTCCGTTGCATTTATAATAGGTATTATATGTTAAAAGACTTATAAAGGATTTTTTGATAGAAGCGAAGAATATTTTTTAAAAAAAATATGTTGTTATGTGAGATACTTATGATATATTATTTCAATGTCTTTAAAAGAGTATTGTATAATAAAAGAAAACATTCGAAAGTAAAAATAGTTAACTTATGTTTCCTTTTCCTGTACAGTGGGACATATTTACGAAAGAAATCTGATACAAGATAATTCGAAAACAAGAGTTAACTATAATTAACTAAAGATAAGCGAACGATCTACAAAATCATACAGAATTTAGTTAGACAAAAATCCTATGAATAATTTTTTACGCAAAAATTTATTCAAAATCGTCAACTTGAAGATTTTTTACTTTAGGCTTCCTTCTACCCGCCATTTTGATTTCGTGAACACAATATTAATCCTAGGAATTTCGATTTTAATTATCATATATTTACTATTTGATCTATTTGAATACAATAAAGTACATCTGAAAGAGCAGAAAGTAATAAATGCTTCTATGGAATTAATTTTTCCCTCTGATTCTTAAAAAATATTTTTACCCTTGTTTTAATGATTAGTTTTCGAGTTTTTCCTGTCTTTAAAAATATTTTTAAACAATTTAAAGAGTTGGAGACGGAAAGTAACTGTACAAAAGCATTCACTATCTTTTGCGCTTTCAGATTCCCCATTATTGCATTGAAATAGATCCAATAGTAAAGATGTGAGAATAAAAGTCGAAATTCCATAGGATTAGCATGTTGTCTATGAAATCAAAATGGTGGGTAGACGGGAGACTTACCATTTTTTCTACTTCTTAGTACACCTTATGTAGTTATTAAAATTGTATTAGATCTCCACAATATATCATTGGGATAAAATCTTCAGAGTTGAATTCTATCATTAATAGTTATACTATGCCATTGTAGATTAATTAAAGAAACTGATTACTAATAGGAAATATATAATTTTAGAAAAATGAATATTTCTTCTTAATAGTATTATTTCTAAATTTTTCATCTTTCAAAATATAGCCATTAATTCACGTCTCTAATGTAAGAGACCATTATTTGAGCTTTTATATTTTCTGGTGACTGAAATAGAAATTGTTACTCATATTAATCGTTGGTACTTATAATTAATTATTATCTATTTACATTTTAACCACTGTAGTACATTTACATTGCTCAAATTAAAAATTAAGAGAAATAGTATATCTAGCTCACATTTTTG
Source organism: Nephila pilipes (assembly GCA_019974015.1). Lineage (NCBI taxonomy): Eukaryota > Metazoa > Arthropoda > Arachnida > Araneae > Nephilidae > Nephila > Nephila pilipes. Next base: position 27,431 of record BMAW01004587.1, on the reverse strand, counting down.
GTTAATATAAGACATAATAGTCTTGATCTTGAATTACATTTTTAAAGTTGTCTTTGATAGAGCAATTTATCTCAAATGTACATTTATTATGAAAAAGTTACAGTTAGTCTAAATATTTTACAATAATTGATAGTTTTAAAATTTAGTTTACCTGAATACCTGCGGAATTTCGGAATCTGTTTGTAAATACTTCGATTAAGCCGACTTTACTGGTTTCATTCATAGCAAAAGCAAATTGATCTTACTTATGAGTTTTTGAATATATAATACTTTGAAATAGCACAAAAGAATTTTTGTCAAAAACAATTGGTTATTTTGTCACTCAAAATATCTACATTGAAATGAACTGCTTAGATCACAGAAATAGCTATGATTTATATTTTATTTTTTTCCCTTTATCTTTGCGTTAGCTATACTTTTCTCCAAAGAGAATACATAAATTTTCGAGGATTAATTTAAAAAGAGATGGATGATTAAATACAATTAGATTGAATCATTAAAAGATGATTGTTTCCTTTACCAAATAAATTTTTAGTTATTTTAATAATTTAAGATTAGTAATATATCTTCATTCACAGTGATTAAAATTTATGAGGGGCTTAGAAGCTTACATTGACAGAAATAACCTAGACCCCTAAAAGAAGGGAAATAAGCGACTTGTTTCAGGTATTTTCTGAAATACATAAGAAGTATAAAAATATATTCATGAATCACAAAATCAATTTCCAAACCATTATAATAAATTTTACAATGAAATAAGTACCATAAACAGCACAATTTCTTTGAAAAATTAACAAAATAACTATCAAATTTTTTATTAAATCTCATGTGAGCTAAAATGCATCATGAGTGCATCTCTTAAAATAGATAAAGTGAAAAATAATATTGAAGTTAGTAATATTTTTTACATTTGGAAAGAATCAAAAAACAGCAAAATTTAATAAGGATAAGTAACCTAGCTTCTAAATAAGTTTGTGAATTTATTCTTTCACAGTGCTTCAGTCAGTCAACTTAATATTTTTCATTAAAGCAGGAATTAACCTACTGAGTTTAATTATCTTGCCAAAGCTAGTCATCTGAGAGGTATTCTTGAAAAATAATGTTGACTAATTCATGTTTTCGTTTCAAATATATCACGTACTCATTTTGAGTAACAGGTACGTACACAAAATGGAAACTTCACATGCTCATTTTTGAAGATATTTGTGCATCAAATACGAGTGTGGAATAGAAAAATCAGTTTATCCCGTATTAATTTGTGAATCTGCTACTGCATCAAATACGAGTATGGAACAATAAAATGAGTATGTTTTGCATTTATTTTCGATACTGTTGTTGTATCGAATATGAATTTTAAATAGAAAAATAAATATCAACTTAAATAAGTTCTCCTTTATCTGCGAATATTATTTTCGTTATCTTACATATTATTTAACATACACTTTATGAAACTTTTGTTCGAAAACTTCGAAACAAAATTCTTGCATTCACTATGCGTAACAAAACTGTTACTTTTTGAAACCAAAATGCAACTGTTATGTGGTTAAATTGTACTTTGAACTTATACCTCAAATTTAAATCAATACGAGTCATTTAATAAAACTTCAATTAACGAAAATAGATTCTATTCAAGAGTTAAATTCTTTTCAACACAAATGTGTAAGAAATATGAGCTAGTATTTCCAGAAGCAATTCAGTCCATTAAAAATTATATTTATGTCTTAAGAAGCAATACATAGTTTTGTTAAAATAAGTAGTGTGTTTCCTATGCATGCAGAAAATTGAGTTTTACTTAAAGTTCAGTAATTTAATGAGGAAGTTATTGCAAATATCTTGGAAACATTATGATGAATATTAGATTTTCATTGTAAAAACTTAGTGTACAGCATTTTACTTCAATGCTCCCCCCCTTTCTTCTTATCTAACATACATTTCCTTTTGAATTAACATCATAACAAAACTAATACCTATAATCAATGATTCACTGTGCACAGAAAAAATAAAACAAACCAAATCATATTTCTGAAACAAGAATATTAAACTAAAAGTAATTTTTTCTTTCCTACAGATGAAGGCATATTGTTTTAAAAATCACTCATAAATACTGCTATCTAGTCCAACTCCATCTCCATTAGTACAACATTCCTTATGTTTTAAAGTAGCGTACAACGACGTTCTTTTAAAATATAGGAAGTTCTAATATGAAGTTACTAAATATGAGTGAAAATGCTTCTAGAAGCAATATATAGTTTTGCTAAAATCCTATATATGTGGCCCTATATATATCAATGTGGTCTTTACGCTCTGATGGTCAAGATAGATTTTAAAGCCTTTTTCATGGTAAGGTTATAAGATCATTTTACAAAACATTTCTACAAATCTCTAATAATTTTTTGTAGATGTTTATCTTAAATACCTCTAAGCAATATATTTGATAAATATAATATCAGACAGTATTTTGTTTTTATTTAAAATATTGCTGCATTTCAGGGAGAATTGGTGATCACTTAACGGGATATGACATGTATGACCACTAGTAGGTTTAGCAACAACCGACAAAAATATTTTATATATATAATATTTATTATTTACCTTACCAACAAAAATGTTTTGCCTTTTCGAATTCAGGATTAAATAAATATTAAATTCCAGCAGTTAAAAATGAAAGTTCTTTTTTTGGGTTAAAATTCAACAAAAAAAAATCCGACCAAGAATCTCCTAACCCTTTAAAACGTATTGATAAAAGCAAACATCATTACACTTTCGAAGGGCTTAAATTTTATTAAGGGATACAGAGCGGTCTTGGAAAACACCCTTTTAGTAGTTGAATTTATTTATAAATTCATACTTCTTATTACTGAGCTAATTTCTCATGTTTCGTATGTAAAGTAGGAGAATTGTATGATTTCATAAGTTAAAAAGTTTTAATTAACGTCCCGTTTGAGTGACAGTTAGGACTACGGCGAAACATATCAAAACTGTCTCTACATAAAATTAAAAATTATGAATCAAAATATTTTTCCTCAGGCGGATAAATATTCCTATTTGAAAATTATTTTTGATTTCCCTATCTTGAATAGAATATGTTATTTTAATATCCTATTATATCCATCTGAATAAATTTATTTGTTATTTTATGCAAGAAATATTCTACATTAGACGTCCTGTATTGAAAACCTCAATGTACTCAATGTTCCTCAATGCAAAAAAATCGTTTCTTAATGTTAAAGGTATCAGAAGTTCGAATTTCTAGTCACAGTGAGACAAAATTCATATTATTCTCAATGGTGTAGAGCTGTAGTTCCCAAACTTTTTTGGCCCATGGGCCCCTTTTTATAGTCAAAAATTGCCCACGGACCACCAAGGGTAAAAGCTACATAAATGCATAGTATAAAAATAAAAATTTAAAAAAACATTTTGTTGAAAAAGTATTTATTTAAATTATAACTTTTGTTTAAAATAAAAATTTAAAAAAAAAATTAATGATTTGGATGAATTTGATGAGACGTTTTGAGTGTATTTATGTCCAGCTCAATGTTTGTGAGTAGCTACCACAAATCTCCTCCACGAGTGCTAATTTCTAGTCGGTTTCTTTTCTTTTCTTTTTCTTTTTTTTGTGATGAGATGTATAACGGCACTGAATCCACGTTCTACTAAATAGGAAGACGGGAAAGCAGTCAACAACTTCTGTACAATAACTCATATTTCAGGATGTAAATATGGGATTGGTTTTTGTAACCAGAATTTGAGGTACCTTTGTTCAAACATTAGTTCAAGTTTCTCGTTTGTGGATATTTCATTATCCTGTGTTAGTATGGATTCATCTGTATTTGGGATCTGAATTTGTCCATGCGCAAAAGGGTTTAACACCTAATCGAGAATATCCAAGTGGAAAATTGTCGTCAAACCTTTGATTCAGGTCTGAAGGAAGAGCCCTTAGGCGTAAGTAAGCAAGCAAATCTTCATCTCTATTTTTAAATTTCGAAAGATTTGGAAACTGAGAACATTCTTCCCTTCCTAAGTTTTGTTCGTAGAGAAAAAAAATTTGCAACAAACTCAGATATTACGCTTTTAGTTTTGATTAAATTTAATTGGTCACCTTGTAGTTTCAAATCAGTTTCGTTAAATTTTGCAAATAAATTAGTCATATAGGCTATATCATTTTTTGAGTTAATTAAATTGTGTCACAAATCATTGTCTTTGCTTTCCAGGAATTCCAACACTAATTCAAAGAGCGCATAAAATCGATAAAAACATGCACTCTTAGATAACCAATTTACTTCTGTGTGAAATAGCAAACGATTATAGTCTTCAACATTTTCTATACAAAGTTGAGCAAATAATCTCTCATTGAGAAAAATTCCTTTTGATTTTATTAACTGCTTTAATGACATAATCTACTGATCCACGAAAATGTTCACTGAGATTTTATGCAACTAAATGATGTCGATGAATGGCACAATGTACTGAAAATACATTCGAAAAAGCTTGTTTAAAGTTTGCCAGAAAGCCTCGATAACTTCCTACTATTGCCTGAGCACCGTCAGTAGCAACAAAAATGATAGTAGTCGTAGGTATAGCCGAAAACCCTTTTTAAATCAGTAAATAATGTTTCACCTTTTGTCTCGGTTTCCAAACATTTAACAAATAACAGTTCTTGGCAAAGTGTTTCCTCTTGTAAAATCTTACATAAGCTAAAAGTAAAGCTTCATTTTTTGTAAAGTGGACTCGTTAAGCTGTATAGAAAATTCAGATGCTTTTAAGTACTCACATAAAGAATTTTCTACTCACTGAGCCATTTCATCAATCCTTCTTTGTACTGTATATCATGTACTCAGTGGAATTCTTTTCATAATGTCAAAAGTTGGTTTGTGCAATACGGTGCGTATTACCTCCCTTACAGCTGGTAAAATAAGTTCTTCACCAAAAGTGAACGGCTTTCCGGACTTTGCAATCAATAAAAAAATGTTATTAGAAGCACGCAGTCCATCGTCATCTCGCCTAGATGTTTCTTTGAGTTGTTGCAGTGACGGTGTTTTCAAATATTTTTCTTTTACTGTTTTAAAAAAAAAAAGGTAAAACTTATGTTTTTCGTCATATTTATGGTTTTTTATAATATGTTGTTTAAACTTGCAAGGTTTCATTGAATCTTTTGACATAGTTTTATTACAAAGAAGACACATAGGTAAAGTACTATTTCCTGGTGATGAAATAAAGCCATACTTCAAATATTCTACACTGTACTGACGACTTTTTTTCTTCGGATCACTCATACTATTATTTGTTAAAAAGGGCAAAAAAAAATATAAGAACATTTGTATATCAAATATTTTATTTGCAGCAAACCACTGTTAATTATTATTAACTAAATTGCAATTATAAATTATTTGCAATTATAAATACTTTTATTTTTGTCATGGAATAATAAACGAAAAATTATTAGAGTTTCAAAAACAAACATTATATAATACTAAAGATTATTGACATTTGCGATTTTAATACAATTTTCATTCCTTTTAAAGACTTAATAATGATCAATCTCATAAATTTCCGTTATATGACTATTATATAATCTTTTAAGAAATTCGTCATAAAATCTAAAATTGACTTTAAGTTATTATACAATAGAGATACAAGTGTAATTAATGAACACTCATGTTATTTATTCTCCATAATTAAATACAGCTCTTCTTAGTGAATTGATCCTATTATTTTATAAAAGTTGCTTTGAAATTCAATTTTTATCTGAAATTACCAAGTATTACATTAAAGTTCTCATTGATCCTACTAAGTAAGATCTCTATTGACCCTACTACTTTCTAAAAATTGCTTCGAAAATTTAATTTTTACCTGAAATTGTACAGTATTACCTTGAGGTTCTTAACTGACAGCTAATTTATTACACGGAACCTGTTTCACAGCTTTGAACATTTGGTTGAAGATTCATCTTTAGTTCCTATAGATGAGTAATGTAATTTACTAAAATAAAGTACATGAGGATAATATGGCTAGTACAAATAATACAACTACTTAGCGATTTTAATGTTTATCTCGAAGCTAACCAACTGAGGACTTAACGACTTAAAAAAGGAAGTTAAGTAGAGCCTATAGTATTCTTGCTTGAGGACGAGTTTATCGATTTTTGCAAGGCATTGTAAGACAGTAGTTGTTATTTTGAATAGGTAATTTAATCTTTTTTAGGGGTAGTCAAGGAATCGAAGTGCAGTGGTGCTTGTATTAGCGATTTTAAAGCTCTCCAATAATATGTGATGACTTTTCTCGTTTATGGTTCATGCATGAGTCACAGTGTTTTCTGAAAAGTAATGATGAAGATAATACGGTCACTGATGGCTATATTACCTTACTAAATGCTATAATGCCTGCACGCGAGCTTTGTTTTTATTTCACCTGATTACTTTATGTAATGATATACTTATTCTTCTCTTTTTTATTTTTTTTCTTTTATTTATTTTTATGATTTGTTCAATGTGTTATCAAACAGACAGGATATTAAAAATAACTGCAGTCAGGATAACATGATCTTGGCTTTTTTTCTTCTCGAAATTCAACTCACTTTAAATTGAAATAAAGTCCTGCCTCTAAAAATAATAAATGTGTGCTTTTTTTCCCCTTGTTTTACTTATGTGAAGAAAAACTAAGCAAAAATGAGTGTATCACGAGAAAATAGAAAAGTAGTCTCATTACCTCCAACAGCCTTATTATCTTCAGATTTTCAAAATATTAAATTTGTAAATGAAAATCAAAAGTTAAAAAAAAAAAAAAAAAAAACTATTCTAAAAAAGTGGAAAGATAATACTAATACCTTCAAGTTTTTCACTTTTGAATTTTTTTTACTACCATCGCAAATTCATTTTAAAATAAGAGAGGCCCCTCAGGTACCTTATATTTCAAAGCGAACTTCATAAAAACATTTCAATTAAAATATATTTGAAGCTTAATCAAGCAGTAATTTTTTTTAAAATAAATTTTAAATGTCAAGGATAATGAGAAGTTCATTTTCTTACTTTCTTCATTGACTTTAATTACTTACATTCTAAGATTCAAACTTTTCACTCTTATATTTTGAAAAACATGTTTATAATTTTCTTAAAGTTTGGCTTATAAATTAACTTTAGTTAATTAGACGCAAATTAAAATTAAATTATGTGATCTTGTATGGAAAATGAAACCTTTCAAGTCATTTGAAGGAAGATACATACATATTTATAAGGTAATCAGGATTTTCATATTTTAAAATGTTGTGAGTCGTTTTGAACTAAATGTTCTGTTCCTTTTTAAGTCGTATTTCGCCTAAAATGGGAATCAATTCTAATATTTTGCAGTTATATTCCTTTTTATAAATCGATTTTGAGCTGAGTTTTGTTTGTCAAAGTTTTAGACTAGATCACTGCTTTGAAATATCTATTCAGTAACATTTTACTCGTTGGTAACTTTATAAACATTACTTCAAAAGCTATTGGAAATGTACATCATAGTAATAATTATTTATGAGTGACAAGAGCAACATCAGAACTTGAACATGATTTTCTTATATATTTTGCGAATATATTTTGACAGACTTCAAAATACATTCTTTTCCTACTTTTTCCAGTTATGCTTTTTTTTGTTGATTTCTGGTTATTTATTTATTTAATTTTCTCTATATTGAATTTCTTGATTGCAAGGTATTACAAATTTTTAACTTACATATTACTCAATCGACACTTACTATCTATGGAAATATTTGCTCAATAGTGCAATTTTAGAATGTTATTCATGTGTTTTTTGGTGTAGTAATAACAGAAAAGTAATAGCTCTTTTATTAACCTATACACTAAACTTATTTAGACAAAATTCACATATTTGTTTGACTCAAAGAGAGCATTAAAATTAATTAATTTACATGCTCACTCCCCCCCCTTCCCCCAAAAAAGTATCACTTATTATTGAAGCTACGCTTTTATATAACTTTTCAAGAAATTAAGTTAAATTTCAATTTATGTAAAATTCTGCTCAAAACACTAGTTACGGGTTACATTAAAAATGTAACACTCCAAACCTTAAACAAGCGCTTAAGAAATTTAAGGAGAGACATTTTATCATTCATTACTTTATACTCTTCAAAAATTTTCAAGCCAAGTGCAAGTGTATGAAATTCTCAAAAACAATCAAAAAGAAATTATAAGTATTATGAATCATTAAATACAGTTATGAGAAATGGAAAATATTCCATAGCATAAAATGACTCATAAGGAAACTTTTAATCCAATAATTCTTGCAATTATATACTTCAACTCAAAAAATATTTAAATGAGTATCTCTTAATGGTACCCTAAAAATATTCTAATTTCTACTTTTAAACTACGGTGCATTTAATTTAAAATAATTAATTTTGAAAAAAGGTTGAACGTTTTTTAATGTAGAGATAAAAATATAACATGCATAAAAGTAAAAGGTAATTACAAACTTATTTGAGTACTCATTAATACATAAAAAGAAAAATTTAAATGGGATTTATTAAAGTCCATTTCGTTGAGGAGTAAGAAATTAATTTTTCTGTATAAATTTAATTAATGAAACTTATACTGAACTACGTAAAAGTAATTAGTGATTATGTTTCAATGAAAATTAAATATAATTTTTTATTAATCTTTATTCTGTTTAAATATCTTTTCAATCCTCGAGGACCATTCCTTATATTTTAATAACTGTTTCACTTTCTGGACAGTCAATAATAAATTCAATCTTTTCCGATTGTAATCGGAGCAATAATTGGTTGTAAATCCAAACTATTTTTAACACTGTCAGCTGCAAAGGCATTAAGAATGTTAATTCCACTAAATGTACTAATAATTCACCAAGTATTTTTCATTCTAATGATCATATAAGAGTCCTATTAAATTTTTACTCATATTAATATATTTTAATACATTCGTGTATTTATTTTGCGTCTTTTTAAATATAATTCATCCACTCCAGGACATCAAATATTATCTTAAGTTGTCTAAAAATTATTTATCAAAGATTTATTTTCAGGTCAATAATTCAAAAGATTTGATGCATTTCCTATTTTTATACCTTAAATACATTTTTTTATATAAAAAATGACGGATTAATTGGAATTTGAAGCTTATGCTTTTAAGAAAATTAGAATGTACAACAACAGAATATTTTTCTAGAAAGTAAATACTTAAGTTAATAAATTATTTTATGAACATGACACCGTCCTCTTCTTTGAGCCATTAAAATATTATGACACTATTAATGCTTTGATGACTTAGTATTACAACTTAGAATTGAATGTGATATTTTGAAAAAAAAAATGTGATATTTTGTTACTTATTTATGACTTCAATATTCTCTTACTATCGTTAAAAGCTGTCATAATCTTAGAAATTAATATAATGTTTCAAAAATTCTCTTGATTTTTTGAGGGTGCAACGAGGGAAATCAGTTTAAAATGAAAATTAATTGCAAACGACACTTTAATAGATTAGAAACACATATAAGGAACAAAATAAAACAATGACAGTCATTGTTGTATCAATAACGTTCAGCTAATGAGCTTACAAATTAGCAATAAGAACAAATCTCCACAGTAATACTTCGTAAGGACTCCGACCGCTTTTCCTCAAATTCTGTCTACCACGCTTTCTTGGTAGATACCCTCAGCCAATGCCAACCGCTTCCAATCGAATATCCGATCGGTTCCTTCTGGTTTTTCATATCTCCATGTATATAGCCATTCTATCCAAGTGTGATGTCACTGGAAAAATTCAGGAAAAGTCTGTAACTTTCCTCCCTGTCGAGATATTTCCAAGATTCAATTATTTTTCAGAATTATCATTTTGTCGCCAAAGACGTTAAGTTTCTCGCCGTTCCCAAAATAGCCCCCACCTTCGTGGCCAAGTGTAAGGAATCATTGCTTAAACTTTCCTTGGATGATTGACGAAATCACTACAAATATTTCTTTTCACTCATAAGAGAAATATTGCGGAAAAGAGTCATAGAAAGTTCAAGCAAAATTTCTTACGACAGTTTGCGTTTGTAATAATTGTGATATGACTTACCAGCTAAAAGAATTTATAAAAATGATCAAAACTCATTTTTAGATCTTTTCGAATATTAACAAAAATAAGTATAGAAACTAGGGATGAGCCAAAAATGTCATTTACTTTCTGAAGGGACTTGTTATCCCATACCATGATTAAAAAAACATTAGCATTTCATATAGACAAAATAGCTTTAGACAAATTATGATGAAACATCTGAAAATTAATAGTCGCTTCATCTCCTACATAAATTGTGTTTCATATTTTACGAAAGTTTATTTTACCCAAGAGATAGTTAATTATATCACTCAGATGCAGATTTTTAATTTTTATGCATCAAATTATTCTATAAATAGAGTAATTCAAATTAAAATTCGTGTGTTTTTGAAGAGTTTCAGTAGATGAATGATAGTTTTTTTTCTAATTTTAAATTTTCACCAAAACAAGTTTGTAAAGAAGTCAATGGAGTAAATTATTTCCCAAATTGCTTCTACACGGTTCAGTTAATTTATGTGGTTTAGATTTATATACTACTTTGTAATTTTTATTTTGTATAAATATTACATTACAAGTAAAAGCCTGTTTACATAATATTTCCTAATCTCAACATTAGAAATATCGTACGATGGCATTCAATAGAGAAATAATAGATATTTTGGTGGTATTCTGAATATACAGTTTATAAGGAAAAAATATGAATTTTTTTCTTGCTTTTTAAATACATGATCATTTTAATGGCAAGTACAAAACAATCCCGTAAAATAAAACTTTAGTTTTTATGTTATCTAAATATATGTCTCTGAATATGTTAAAATTTAATGTATAAAATTTGTAAATTTAATACCTTCTTGACCAAAAAAACTAATAGCCTCCTCCCTTTCAAAAAAAAAAACCAATTCATGCATATCTATTAATTATATATCTTTTAAATGAAGTGTATATTGAGTAGGTTTTTTGAAATATAACTCGAGAGAAAATATTAAACTTTATATAGTGGCCTTAAGAATTTAAAAGGCTTGATAAAAACCCATAGTTTCACATCCTGTTAACCACTATCTTCAGCCAGCAGTGCCCTCTAGTAATTTGGTGGCATTGTGGTACAAGAACTCACACACAGCAGAAGGATATGGTTTCAGAAAGCTCTGAGTTCTTTGAAATATTGCTTTCCACGTAAGAATTCACCTGTTTATTAATTTTGTATGGTATTTTTTCATTCTTGCCAAGATGCAAGTTTGATATATTGTAAGAATTGAATTAGAGTTAAGTGTGTGCAATAAAAATAAGATAATGTTGATTATTGTACTTTATTTATTGATTAGTTGTTGATATTGATATAATAAACCAAGTCCAAAAATAACTTAAGTGAACTGAAGAAAAGGTGTGAAACTTTAAGAGTGAATCGTGTAGCAAATTACAAGATGAACTTACCAAAGAGGAAGAATCAAATGTTAGTGATTTGAAGCAGTGTTAGAAGTACTGGAAAACAAATATAAGTTTCTTAGAATTACAGATGCAGAAATAAAAACATTTTAAAGCTGAGAAATTTGAAACGTTATTCTTAAAATTTGAAGAAAATCGTGAAAAATTTATTTGTTGGACATTTTGCGACACCAGAAGAATTAATATGCTGAAACGAAACTTAACTTCAATTAGAAAAAATAGCTCAAAGCGAGACTCTGTCTATTCAATGGATACGTCAACTGATACTGTAAATACAAAACAATTAAAATATAAGGATATAGTTCGCACTAAGTTTCAAAACTTACCTTAGTAAAACTGTAGGGAGACATAAGTAATTGGCTTACATTTTTTGAATCTATTATTCATGATAACAAAGCATAGGACGAAATAAATAAAATCAATTATTTAAAAGTTTATTAAATGTGTCTGCCTTGAGTACTATAGATGAATTGCCGATACCAACTTTAAGTAACGATTCTGCAATTAAACTGTTAAAATTAAAATTTACTAAAACTTATTTATTTGTACATGCACACGTAAACAATATTTTTAGTCTTTAAACCTTAGGTAACTCAAATGATGTTTGTGCATTTTAAAAAATTTGATAAAATTACGATGGACGTGAGAGGCTTAGAATATTTAGGTCAATCTCTAAAAGATTTGTAGTCCATACATTGAATCACTGCATCAAAATCTCTCCTTAAAGATGTCTTAACTGAAATGGATAAAACATCTATAGATGTGCTTATACGGATTTCAACAAATTATTGACTTATATTGATTAGTGACTATATTCTCATGGAAGAGCTGAAATGATTACAAATAGTATTGACTATAATATAAATTATAGAGCCCACTCCTCTATTAAAAATAAATTTCAATACTCCCTTTATAATCCGATACTTCATGTTTCTGGGCTTACTCGTAATCCGGTGTTTAGACATACAGATTAAGCAAACATATGTTATTTTATGCATTCTATTTTAACGGAATAATGCAGAGTTTAATACAAAAAAGTACATTGGTAATTCTCTTGACTTATTACCTTCATTTGCCATTAATAATTTTAACTGAAAAGAGTCACAAACAGTCGAATAAGGAGAAAAAGTTTAAATTGGATAACCAATCATTTTTATGTAATTACTTGAATATTAGTTATGAATCATTAGTTAAATTTTAGCAATTCTTTGTAATGACCTTTTAATTAATTTCATACTAAATCACTGAGGTTTGAGGGAATAGTCTAACTGGAATTCAAGATTCGAATTATGAACCCTTTTCTATCTCTTCAAGAATTCCTCTGATCGTTCTTTATATTATGAAAGGCTGAATCCAACATTTTACTTTGATTCATTATCATCTTACTAATTCTAGCACCATCTATCTAACTCTGTTATTCCCTGCTTATAAATATAATTTTCCATTACGCTTCAAAACTTCAGTCTAATCCAATACGATTCCCGTTTCACTTTATTAAGATTGGTTTGATTTCAAACAGAAATGCCCCCAAGGTTAATTGAATTGAAATTTGCGATAGAACATTCCTGTTGTGGGTGAAGATTTGTTGTTATGCGCAACAGAATAAATTTTGAGAGTAAATCGGATGAAATTGAATCTGAAATCGAAAATTACTTTTTGTCATATCAGTCTAATTATTAAAAAATGTATTTACGAACGTCAGGTCAATTAATGTATAGGAAATTAGTGTAAAAGGCTATTCAAAATTAATAACAGATCCAAAATGCTAGAGCATATAAGTATGTATACAGCTAGAATGTTAAAATTATAAAAGTTTGGAACAGAAAAAATTAAACATGTTCTTTTCAGTAGTGTGGAAATATCGGAAAATCAACTGAATTACTGATTCAATCTGATGGAAATATAATTGCAAAAATGAAACTTTATACCTCAAAAAAAAATTTCTTCTTAATATCTTTAGTTAAAAATATATTTATGAAACAGATTTCTTAGATATCAATTTAAAAATAATTATTAATGGAATAATTTGTAACATTTATGACAAGACAAAGCAAAAGACTGATTTTATATTAATAAAGGGCAATTTTTTTAATATTAATTGAAGTTTCAATATTTTTTTAGAAATTATTTCGTAACTATTTACGTAGAAATATCAAATTAGTTAACTTGTCTATAAATTTTCAAAATAACTAAATAATTTCAATATTACTCGTACAAAAGTTGATTATTCTAGTAATTTCTCTAATTTTTAGAAGAAATTTAAAATACCCAAATTATAAACGTGACAAATTTATATATATATATATATATATATATATATATATATATATGTGTGTGTGTGTGTGTGTGCGTGTCGCTCCATGTGAATCTTACATAAATCGAAACACTGCTGAATGTCTTCTGTCAGCTCCTTTTGGACCCGTGCCACTTTCCGTTTCACAGCTTCGACAAACGAATTTTATTCTTTTCAAAGCAGAGTTTACCTTAGAAAACATTTAGAAGTCGCATGGCGCAACATCCGACAAATAAGTTGGATAGTCTAACACTGGGATGCTGTACTTGGCTAGAAAACTTGATAGACAATGCGGAATGTCTTGTCTTTCCACAATTCGGTTCATTTTTTCCCTAATTCTCTCAAGAAATTTAGCAAGAAGGTGAAGGTAGTATTGTTGATTTATATATTGACCCATTGGAAACTCAGTGAAGTTAAAAATCAAAATCATTATTGTTTTGAATTTCGATTTCTTCATTCGAGCTTTTTTGGCTTTCGTTGCATATGGGCTCTGCTATTGTATTGAATGGCGCTTAGTTTCAAAATCATAAGTAAAAAATCACATTTCTTCACAAGTTATAATCAAAGCTAATCAGTTTCGATCATTTTCATTGGCAATGAAAGTGTCAGTACAAACATTTTAGTGAGCTTTTTGTTCTTCAAACGTGAGAGATTTGGGCACCATACTGGCACACACATTTTGCATGATAAAATTGTTATGTAAAATTTGCTGTATGGATTTGTTATCAATACCAGCAGTCACATATATCGCACAAATTCTTAACCGACACTCAGATTGAGCCAGATTACTGATTCTTTTTCTATTGTTATCCGTTTTTAAAGTGAGAAGGTGACTCTGGCGTGAATCATCTGAATCTGGCGTGAATGCGAAAACATTCGTTATCATACACTTCTTTCAATAAATTATAAGTTTCATAAACAGTTTTTCAGAGTTTTATGTGAATTTCCTCTTTCTTTACATTTAGTTGCTCTATTCTGACAATTATCTTTTTCCATATATATGTGTGTGTGTGTGTGTGTGTGTGTGTGTGTGTGTGCGTGTGCGTGTGTGTGTGTGTGTAATTAATTTCTTGTTTTAAATGTTTATTTTTATTTTTTATTATTTAATTTCTGGTATCTAATTTTTATTCTTTCCCTTTATTTTTAATTCTTTTATGTTTATTTATTTATTTTAAGTGTATTTTTATAGGTGTTTCTGTCTTTCTATTTCTTAAAATAAACCTTTATGTTTTTAATGCATATTGTTTTTTTTTTCTTTCTATATAAAGACACATTTTTAATGTGTGTTTCCTAGCTGATTTTGGGGGTTTTTTTTGAGTATATATTTTTCCTTTATATTTATATAATTTTAAAATGCTTTTAAATATTTATTAATGATTCGTATTTATAAATATATAAAAAAATTTCAAATAATTTTTGTTTTATTTTTAACATAAAAAATTTAAGTAAATAATTTTTTTGTTAATATCTTTAAATTAATCAATCCGAAATCTTAATTTGGTGGTTAATTTTTTCATGGTTGTAGAAAAAAGACGGCACGTTGGTAAGACGTTTTGTAGAGATTACTCTGTTAATATTTGTTGTATATTATTAGGTTTTGTTTAACTATTCTTAGAGCATTCAGTTCTATGTATTATGGAATATGTAAGATATTTTTCTCCTGCTTGTGTTTTTGGCATAATACTTGTTTTTTAATTTAAAAATATGTTGATGTAGCATTTGTAAGTTTTTTTTATGTTTCTTTATGTTTGAGTTGGTTTAACTTAGTGTTACAACTAATGTTATAATTAATATAACTATTTTAGTCAAAATTATTTATAGGCATGGAAATGTTTTAAATGAGTGCTTAAGAGTACTTTTGTATTGTTTAATCTTATTGTGAATTTGTTTCCTATATATTTACCTTTCTTTTAACCTGTAGTTGAATTTCTGAATTTTTGAATCTTTGTTCTTTACCATTTTTAATATAATTCTGTGAAAATTGATGGTAAAAGCTCTAATGCTGGAATAAACAAACATTATTCATTTTCAAAGTATGGAACAGTGTTGCTTACATTATTTTCATTTCTCTTAATTTTTTTTGCTTTTCACTTTTTTTACTTTGTTTTAATTTGGTTTCATTCCTAAACAATTTATAATGATTATTTAGGAGTTTTGGGTCTTAAATCTTAGATTGTCTGATTATAAGTACACTTTTAGATGATTTTCATAAGAATTTTTCATTTGATAATATTTCTTAAATTTTTTTTTGTTTATTTCTTAATTATATGGTTTTTTTCTTATATGTTTATATATGTATAAATTTAAAATGTTTTGGGCTCATAATAGGTACTGTATATGATATTGCTTATATATATATATATATATATATATAGATGTGTGTACTTACATATAGTCTATTTCTTTAAAAATTTCAAATTTATTTTAATTTTTTTCATATTGATATATAGATATATAATAAAAAATATGCAACACAGTTTGTAATTTATTAATTATCATAGTTCAAGTCTAAGTTGAACTTTATTCTCTAATATTATGAATCTCTTCAACATAAAAACTTAAATAAACAGCATATTTAAAGAACATTATTTCTCATTAGTTCAGTAATTTTATTTTTTTGAATGGAAATTGTACCACGCAGTTTTCTAACTTCTAAACAACAAATATTTAATCAGTCTTACGAGTACCTAGATTTCTTTATTTATAGCTACACATAAGTTTTAAAAACCAATTCTTATTGTTTGAATCTTGAATTACAATAAAAATTCACGATTATACCTTTTTTGCCATAAGTATTAAAATATTTCTTAACTTCATTGAAATTAATCTAATGAAACTAAATTTATTAGGATTTTAAATGTTAATAGAATTTAGTCTTAATCTCGATTTTACACAATGAAAATGCATTATACTTTTACAAAGCATTATTTATTAAGGTGATAATTTTTTAATTTACTTTTGAGATGATAGAGGGAAATAAGTATAAACGAGTTCTTGAGAATAATGAGATAGAAATTGAATCAGAGACATTCATAGAATTCCTTGACGTTATTAAAATCCCAATTTATATATACCCTCTTTATACGGAGAAATTTGTTGATATCATATAAAAGTAATAATGAAAGTGCTCGTGAAATAAGACTACCATATTTAATTTCTGAGAGTCATTCTCGTCCTATTGAGCTATGCTTATTCTGAAAGTTGATTGTATTTATTTGCGTAAAGGAAATAGATCCAAAATGGGATATTTAATTATTTATTAACTGGTATTTAGTTATGAGCTTTTACGTCTGTAAGAAAATATTTTCAAACTTCTTGGGAAAAAAAGTAAACATTTTATTTTTATTTCGATTCAGCTTTTTTTTTCATTGCTGTTAGATAAATGAAAAAAAATTGATTTTAAGAAAGGTTTTTGAATTAATCACGTGGTACACAAGATTTCATACTGCATTAGAGTAAAAAAAAAAAAGGGGGTTCTTCAATTGTTTCTTCAGACAACTAAAGTAAGATACATATTTTCTTTAAAAAAATTGAAAATGTTAAACTTTTAAATTAGAATAAGTGTTCATGAAAAAAACTTATCAGATAGGTAAGAGAAGTAATGTATCCAAGAAACATTTTAGCATGTGAACTTGAGAAACACAGATAGGTAATAGAAACGTAGAAAAATATATTTATGTTTATACGGACAACGCACCCCCGAATGACTAAAATTAATTTGTATTTAGTAATATTCTTTGAGTTATTATCTCTTGATTGATGCATTACTTTTACATGAACGAGAATTAGAAGTTGGAAAAGAAATAAAATTCAAGAAAAAAAATTATATATATATATATATATATATATAAGCAAACTCATTTTAGATTTTGACTATATGCATTCATATATATATCAGTAGTTTTATACTATTTTTTATGAACAACTTTTCGAAAACTAATTATTTATTTATTTTTAAACATAACTTTAACTTTGATTGTTCTTTTCAATAACATTAATTGTTCATTATACGAGATATATATTATGGATATCTCGTGTATACATGTATACAGTTTAAATAAAGACCGTCAATATTAACAAAACAAACTTATAATTTGTTTCCTATTTTCTACACAAATATTTTATATGGGTATTACAGGAAACATATAATTTTTATTAGGTATATTTTATTGTTAATAAAATACTTAACATTTGTCTTCAATTTTATTGTTATTTAGCAAAATCTCATCAAAAAATAAATCAATTGTTAAACATTTACGAAATTATACAAAATGCAATTACATAAACAAATATATTTAATGTTTTAAAATGGCATTTTAAGTCATGCAGTGTTTTATAATTATTTTTTTAGAGTTATAAACTGTAAAATAAATTTTCTTATTTTGTGTTTTTTCAATATATCAGTTAATTTAAAATGCTTCTCTTCCTAAAAATATTTATTATAATTTACAATTTCTTTTGAGTGTTTTAAATAGTGCATATAAAAAAGGAAAGCATTTTGTAATAAAATGATTTATTATTCTTTGAAAAATTTTAAAATGTACATGATATTGGAGTTTTGCAGAATTTTAGAATATAAGTTGACATTTCTTTTTCTAAAAAATTAAACATGTTCCTGCAAAAACGATCCTAAAGTTGTTTAAAATACCCCTTTAGAATATATTTTTACATTGTAACTACAATATTTTTAAACTTTTCTCTGAAACCATTTTTTTTTGCTTAGAAACATTACATGAAATAAGTTAAAAGAGTTTAAAAAAATACTTGCAGTTTTCAAATCATTCTTATTTTTCCTGAGGTCCTAGATGCTTGTAATTCCTTTTCTCATTTTTCTTAAAACCCTAGCAGTAAGTTTCGTTTTTAGAAATAAGAATCTTCGCATGAAAAGTATCTAGTTCTTATGTAAGACTTTTTTGAACTTCAAATACTTTAAATTACAATTTTTATCATCTCAAAGATCATTGAATATTTTGGAGAAAATAAAAATATCAGTAAGGGCTTAGGAAAAAAGTTTATCTGTCCGTAACAAAAACAGGATTTTTTTTATTAACTAAACTCAACAGCTTAAGACTAGAAGATAACATGTTTCTGAGATTTCTCTTTCTTCCTGACGATTAATTGAAATATCTTATTTCATAAAAAAATTCCAACAGATGCCACTCGTAACACCAAAAATTATTTCTTTTTAATAAGCATCAAGTCTCACTGTGCAACTGGTTTTGACAACGTCTCTCGTGTTCCTGATCACTACGCCTTTCGTACATCAAATATTCTTCGTCATGATTTTTCCGGCCAATGAGACCATCTTCACCTTCTTTGAAGCCCATTAACCAGAAGCAAGCCCTTTTTATTATTTTTCCTTGATTTCTGGTGCACAATGAGGAATCCACGTGTCATCGATGGCGTCCACATAAGGCAAAATGACGACGACAACTCGAAGCGGCAGTCATGAAATTTTGATTTGGCAATAAGAGACTACACATCAAAACCACCTTGCAAATGAATGTCAAATTTGTTTCTGTTCCTTTTATGAGATGGCAGCAGATTGGTCTTATGATTCTTTTTTTAAGAAGTTCAAATGTTCGAATAGTGAAGTCAAATTTACTAGTCAATTAAATAGTGTAAATAATTTGAAATCTGTCACTATTGGATCATTGTATCACTTTCGTTTGACGTTGAAGAAAGGGAACTATTAGTTTATTTAAAAGAAATAACAAAAGTGCAAATATTATAAGATTATATTTAAATTATCGAATCCAGAAAGTAATAGTTAAATGAAGTGGAAAATTGATTTCTTTTGATGTACACTGCAAATAAGTTATTTTACTTGTATGAGATTCTATGTTACTCCATGCATTTAGCGTATTTTATGAAATTATATTAACTGCAGCATCTGTGATTGGTACCCGTGCTCTTTGTCTGATTGGGCATCGCATATGTCGTTAGCACTTGACTCTGCTTCAGTGAATGAATGTACATTACACTAACGCAGCTTCCATCATTGTATTTACTAATGTAAATCGTTATTGCATTTATCAAAAGCATTTCTTTATAGCATATCCTTTCAGCATGTTTTCAGAACTTTCTGCACTTTATTTTAATTTATTTTACCACAACTTTAACAATTAAGTTCCTTTACGTTGAATATTGTTATTTAAATATTATTAACCATAAAATGAAATGAGTCTCTGACCGTAGAGGTAAGCATATAACTGATCTTGTAATGTTAAGCACTTCAGGGATACCATAGATTTACTTTCAACTATACACTCAATACAGTTCACCTCATTTAGGAAAGCTATTTTTGTTAAACTTACACGAACGAACCGGTAAGTGATCTCAAGGATAAGCCAGAGGTTCCTAATGCGGCAAATATTAACAAAGGATTTCTACAAGTTCGGTCATGAATGACAACAACTTGTCAAGACCGATATCTGGTAGCAACTACGTGACGTTAAAAGAAAAGTTGAACTGAGTGTAATGCTTAAAGCTGCAACAAGTGTATGAATTTGCAGACAAACTGCTTACAAGAGACTAATTGATTAATTGATTGGGGTTTTTTATATATAAAGTGGCACTAGAAGCAACACGGGGGTTATTGGAGACGGACCTCGTAACTTTAAACCTGGAGCAAATGATGGGGACGACACCTGAGCTGACACCTCACTCTACTAACTTCCCCACCATGCCAATGGAAGGAATTTGAGCCTAGGCAGATTTATCTTGCTTTAGTGGTGGGCCTTCAGTTTCATCAAGGCTCGAACCCACGACTCGACAAAAACTGCCTGCCTCGTGTCCGTAACCATGCCAATAGGCTACGTGGCCACTACACGAGATTCATGTCAATCATTATGCCGAAGCAGCACCTGTGTGCCTTCTTTCCTCATCTATGTATGAACATGTTCGTTTAAACTGGAGTTTGGAAAATGGTTATTGAAGTTTGGGACCGCGAACCAAAGTGATAAATCTTACATTAGACTGAACACTTTTTCTCATCACCTAACTATATGACGAGTTTCGTTTTCAACCGGAAAACATCTCGCAAAAACACCGCTTTCCGTCAAGGGGAATCATAGTGTAAGACGGCATCGTGCTGGACGGTCGAACAGACATTCTTATCTTTGAGACCGGGTCTTTGACAACTAAATGATAGTTTTTGAGTCTTAGTTATGTGCACTTCTTTTGAGGTGCAGTCCAGATTTTACATTCATGAATTGTAACGCAACCTTGATAATACCTTGGGATCCTGATCGACAAATTTCATGAAATAGAAAATATCTAACGAGCTCCGTGATCTGTTCACCTAATTTGAATCCAATTGGGCACGTGTGGGATGCGCTCAAGAAACATTTGGCAGCTATTCTGCACCCATTAATTCCATTGCAAAACTGAAAGTTCTTCCGGACGTTTGGAGCTCTTAGAACTTATAAATCATTATCCATGCCATAGCAAGTATCCGAAATAGCAGTTCAAAATGCTTGGCTACCATAGGGGACAACACATCTGATTAAACTGTAGTTATTTCATTTTTTTCCAATTAACCAGTTTTCATTCAAACCATTTCTTCAGGTAATAAAAATAATTATTTTACCGTTCTTTTGCATTGTTTACATTCCCTTTTTTTTATTTTATAATAGTTTTATACTCGAATACCACATTTACCATCCTTTCAACTTGATTTTCTTCATTATTTACATGACTGGTTTAAAATTTTCTTCTTTTTTTCCAACAATTTTGTTTCAATTAAAAAAAATTAAGATATTCGTGCATTATTACTCTTTCTCACTGACAGAGTACATTTTTATAAATCCGGTTTTAGCTTGAGCGATAGAATTTTGTTTTGTACGTAGAAGATTTGTAAGCATGTATTTATTATGCATGGTAACTCATGAAAATTCTTGAAATCCTTTTAATCTATTGATATTCATTCTGTAGATTATTCTTCTCCTATTCTCTTTAGGCACAGATTGAGTATGTCTTTATGTATAGTTTTCGTTACATTTTAAATCTTTATTCTTTTCATTTATTTTGTCTATCTTGTTTCATTAAAAATTTATAAAGTTTCCATTTGCATCCTTAAAATTTGCAGTTGCGCGTGTGTGTAGTAAATAAGTTGTGTAAGCCATTGCTTAAACAACTTATCTGTCAAAAGCAGGATTCAGAATTTATAAATGTAATACTTAATTTTCTTTATAATGTTTCATTTTATTTTTCGTGACTTTGTTTGCACTTATTTATAAAATCTTTCTATTTTTATTAGTTTGGTATTATTTTAAATAATATATATCTTTTTTAATTGTTTGGCTGTATAACTTTTTTTTCTTTTTCTTACTTTTCTGCAAATGAAAATTAATGCATTCTTCCATACTAATTGAAATAATAATTATTTCAATTATTTTCATGTTACTGAACTATTATATATATATATATATATATATATATATATATTCGGCCGCGAGGGATTTTCCGACCCCGAGGGGAGGGGAGAGTTGTTGATCTAGATGTGGCAGCGTTGTTTCGAAACCTTGGACCAAGGGGTCCGAAGTTGACGGTCCTACCAATCAGGCTGAAAAGATATCTCTTCTGGCTGATTGAGTAAGGCATTTTTACTTCCAACGTTGTTGTAGAAGAGAGTCCCTGCATACTCCCCCTCCAGTATGATCGTGATGATACGAAGAGATTGTACAGAAGTTTGCTTCTTTATTTGCTTTTGATTGCTTGGTTTTTTCAGAAGGTTGTATTTCGATTTTTTTAGCCATTACTGCAAATGATATACATCCCCACCCTTTTGAATTGAGTTTTGCGCGGGACTATTTCCATTTGAGTCATCGACTGTCTCGTGTTAAGTGGCGAGTCTCGTCGACACATGCGCCAGAGCCGGAATATCACTTTTTGTAGTGATTTGTGGGTGTTTGTCTTAGACGTAGAGGCAAGTATTTTAGCGTCGGGGCATATGCAATCAGTAGGTACAGGTTGTACTGCCATCTAGTGTTCAAGTCCTGAGTCACCACTTCGGCTGCGTGTAGTTTTCCGACCTCGAGGAGGGGGAGAGAGTTGATGACCTTGAGTGTCGTTGACCGAAGTTGATGGTCCTTCCAATCAGGCTGAAAAGATATCTTTTCAGCTCTTTTCAGCCTGATTGGTAGGACCATCAACTTCGGACCCCTTGGTCCAGAATTCGAAACAACACCGCCACATCAAGGTCACAAACTTCCTCCCCCTCCTCAGGGTCAGAAAACCACTCGCGGCCGAAGGGGTGAAATATGCGGTGACCACACTTCACAAGTTCGTTTGTGGTCCCCTTTACATCCGGACAAGATCCTTATTAAAGACATCTGGACTCGTGTGAAAGAGAAAACAACATTTCCATTTCTCATTAACTTTGGCCTAATAGAGTCCGATTTTCCTGGGAACCGAGAACATGCACACATCAGGTGTCCAGTTTAGCAGATGGCAATTCTTGCCCCGGTTGGAGTGCTATTGACCAATAACTGTTTTATCACTTTCAGCTTTCCAACCAAAACAAAGAAATATGTCCCGTGGTCTTAGAAGAGACGCGGTCAATCCCTTTAGACCAAAAATTTCCAAAGAGAGGAGACATTCAGAATTCTGAAACATGTCCACTAGAACATCACGTCCAAGGACATTCCAATACTTTTTAGCGTGCGACATTGCACCCCACAATGTGTAGAAAGTGGAAATATAACACGTACTTTATTTTGTAAATATTAACTTTAGTATTTTAATTTAACGGAAATTAAAATAGTGTAAATATTTATCTAAGTATCACATATTTTTTATTCAACGCAACCAAATAACCAAAACGCCAAACACACACACACACACACATATATATATATATATATTTAAAACTATGGACGAGAATTAATAAGAGGCTCATTAGTTGTATTAATATACATTAGTTGTATTTCGAAATGAAGAAAAATTATTTTTTACTTTTTCTTAATTGTACTTCACACAATTTCATTTTTATAATTACATTTTAATATCAACACATCGAAATTTCTTAGTGATGAAAATTAAAGAAATCTTTTTCAACGTTTTTATCTGATTACTCCTTTTATTCTTAGGACTTATGCTTACTGATCCAGAGATTTCTGATTTTAATAGCTGAAGTTATATATAAAAAAAAAATACTAGTGAAAATAACCAAATTAACTAGTTTCATTAATATTTCTAGGTTGTTACAATTATTCTAAAAATTTACAACATTTTCAACTCCTTTTATAATAAAATGTGGTCTGAATGTTTCCTTACAAACATTATTTTTTTAATATTCAAACGGTATACAAAGACCTTGAGTTTTTTTTAAATATACAAAATTTTTAATACAAAGAAATAAAATAAATTTGCTTTCTTTGTATTATAAGTAGAGTTTTTACTTTTAAATAAGAAATAAATAAATGATTAACATTTAGGTAAATATTTGATCACGAGTCTCATTATTGTTTATCATTCAGATCAGTGAATGAGATTCGTTAAGATAGCATCTTTGTTGGAGATAATACGAGTACTTATTAATAAACTTACAATAGATTAAAATTAAAAATTCCAATACTGCACTTTTTTTGTTTATTTAAAGTAATTAAGTTTTTCATAAAGTAGAAATAATTATTTTTATCAACGTAAAATAGAAACTCGAATGATGGTGCTTTCGAAAACATACAAAATTGAAATATTTACCATTAACTGTATTTATAACTATTGAGATTTTTTTTCATGGAATGCAGATTTTTTTTCAATGGATTTTTTTATAAATCGAACAATAAAGCAAAGCTATTTACTTTCAAATTATTTTATTTATGTCTATGAAGAAAAGTTTTTTTTTATTAATAGAAAAGTATTTCCAAATATACATTTTTCTAATAATAAATATTTTTTAAATTAAAATTCATGGAAAATTTTCGTTTTGTAAACACAAGATCTATTTTCAGAACATACATTTTTATATTTACAATTTAAATAATAGAGTTTGTCAGGAATACAGTGTGTGATACTTGCATGCCACTTTTTCTGTAATTTAAGGATTTGGTTTGATTTTTTTTAACTTTTCAAACATTCATTGATAATAATACATATTTAAATGAGTGTTTTTACAACATTGATATTTACTGCCAAAGTGGTGTACTTTGTTTGAAATTGATTCACAATGAGTAGATGTTTGCGCAAAATGTTGAACACTAAAGAAAAAACTCAAATTCACAAAGAATGTTTCACTTCAACCATTTTAATTATGTTGGTATTTATCTGAAAATATTTTTATCTGTGTCTTATTTATACAACGATCATAAAATATTATTTGATGCATTTAAAATTGATTTGTATTTATGTTGCACTTGGAAACAGCGAAAGTGATATTGGCGAAAGACCACGTAATTTTAAGCTGCAGTCAAATGACGTGAACGATCTTATCATTTCCACTTTCCTATCAACTTCTAAGCCACGCAAATGTGTTTTCACTTCACACTGAGACAGTAATGAAATCAGGACGCGATCTCTTGACGCAACCGAAATAATATCATGTACAAGTTCAGAACCATGACAGCTTGATTACCATGACCACACGAAGTATTTTGACGAGTTGAATGTTGTGACATATTAAGCAAATAAACAAAATCATGCGATGGGTCTTATTACTTGTTAATTTTATAGTCATTTTTAAAAAGAATTTTTTAAATCTGGTATGGTAAATTCAGCATGTAAGAAGAAACTAAAGTCATTTTGAACAAGAAACCACATTCGCAACTTTATGAAGCTGATAATAAATTAAAAATCAAATTTTAACCTTTAATAATGGTGACGGACACTTCCGGACCATGCTTCCATACTATAACATTGGCAATGATCGCTGCATTTATTATTAACATTCTTAACTAGTGTCTCAAGTCACATACCAAAATTCTTGATGCTTGTTACATGTCTTATATAATGAAATTATAAACCTCTGTCAATGGTCCCCTATACTTCTAATAATACATATAATTGTTCCAGACTCAAAGAGTTTGTGTTATGAACTTTAATAAAATATGTTAATTTATCTGAAATATTAAATACAGAAATTTGATAATTTGGGAGGAATGCTTGGTGTACTATTCGAAGAAGAAAACTGATGATATTTTTTTATAGATTTTACGGACTTGATATACCCAAATAACTAAAATTATTTTTCAATCGGCAACATTTTAAAGTATTTAAACACGTATGTTTCAAAAAATTTTGAAAATTTCACTTCTTGAAATTTTTATTCGAAGAACGACAGCTGCATATGAACTTGATGAAGAAAGATTTAAAATGCAGTGTTATTCTCGGCTAATAAATAGGAACAATTTCTATAAAATAATTGAAACCATGTGTTTAAATTTTTTTCAAATATTGTTATAACGTTGAATAAGATTAATTTTACTACGTATTTTAAATTCTAAGAGAAATATACTCACGGACAAAAAAATGTAATGCACCAAGAAGGAGCCGTCAAAATGAAACGAAATTTTACATACGTAATGACTACATTAATAAAAGTAAATGATTAGGAAATCAAAGAAAAAGGATCATTTATTTCAGAGAAAAAGGCAAAAGAACGGAGGATTTAATACCCTGTTGAACCCCCTGTAGCGCGAATGCACGATGCGATACGATCGGGTATTGAGGCATACAAGTTCTGTATGATGTATTGAGACAGTTCGTTCCATATATGCTGTAACCTTGCCTCTAGTTCGTTCAAACTAGTGGGACGACAACTCGCCGTCCCAAATGATCCCAGATATGATCGATTGGAGACAAATCTGGGGATTGGGCAGGCCAAGGAAGGGTAGTTACAGTGCGGAGACAGTCTTGTGATCTTCTTGTGACAGTCTTGTGAGACATCTCTCGAATCCACTGAACCCAACACCTCCTCACAACACAATCAAAGCGGCCTAATTGACGAGCTACTCGCCTAGCTGACCACCCAGCTTCCATCATGCCGATGATTCTCTCCCTCTCAAGCTGCGAACAGCTGCTCATATTGTCTTCGAAAACGGCGTAATGGCATGTCTACCTCAGCTCTTCCTTTGTAAACCATTCAGCACACTCAAACAAGCTTTGGTTACCAATTTTATACTCCACGGAGAACGACGTTAAACGCCTTATCCCGGCTATACATAATGCGCAATCACGCTGCATTTCTAAACATTCGCATATCTCCCCGACATATACATTCATGCCAAGTTTCGTTACGATCCTGAAACTATTCCTTGGTGCGCTAATTTTTTTTGTCCATGAGTGTAGGATAATTTAATTAATCCTTCAGCTCATCTACTTGATTTTGTAACATCAATACAACTTCAGAATAAATTTTACGACTAACACATCATCCAATACAAATAGTTTATTTTTTGCTAGAGAAGTTACATTATGAATCAGGTGATGAAATTTAATTTACATAAAAAATATTTCACTCATAATTTTAGTAAATATATTTAAATTGTAATAGATGTTTTTCTCTTTTGAAGCATTAAGTACTGAAATCAAACTAAAAAGCATGCAAAGTTCTAAAATTAAATTAAATACGGCTTACAATAAATCTTTATCAAAACTCAAGGGAACATAGCAAATATTGCTTACGCTATTTGTTTTTTTTTAAAAAA
>BMAW01004585.1:0-16367 GCA_019974015.1 Nephila pilipes | reverse complement strand
ATGTGTGAGTGTGTGTGTGTGTTTATTTATGAGTGTGCTTGAATAAACGATTGAAATCTAGCTTAAACATGATATCGTAAATAAATAGATTAAAGATGTTCCAAATTGGAGGAGAAATTTAATAAGAATAACTGATAAATAGAATAGTTATTATGCATAACACACATAAATAAACGCATTAAGTAAGTAAAACATTAAAATTGATATTAATATGTTGAACATTTTTACACCATTGAAATTGTCAACTAAAATAAAACGCCCTTGCTGATTTTTGATGGTGTGTCAGTATTAATGATATAAAAATTTTGTAAGCATTATACAAAACATGTACTTCAAAAACTTCATCTTATATATATTCCAGTTAAACTACCCAGTAAATTATCCCTATGTTATTATAAATGTATTATAGTAAAATATTTCTGTTTACATTAGCTTATGTTTTGTTTGCGTACATACTGATAGGATTAATGTAACATCTACTCATGTTACGAAGAAATGTTGTGCAAGTAGGTAAACATGCAAGTAGGTAAACAAAATAAGAATGGATATCTGCCTGAGGGATGCTTGTATACAGATAAAAATTTCGAAATTAATCATTAAAATATATAAATTATAAGATATCACGCATGATTTGAAAGTGATAAAAGAAATGCACTTCTCCAACTTTCTTATTTATGCATCACAATAAAGATTTGAAAACCCATCCTTGCTTATCACGATGATTTGATTTGTTATTGCTTGATTTTAAATCTATTGAAGGAATTTTAGTTCTGAATCTACAACTAAATTGGTTGGAATTATATCTAATTTTAATAGAGGTATTTTGATGAAAGATATTTCAAAGATATACAATCAAAATAATTTTTAATCAACTAGTTAATATATTATAGTTATTAGATGAAATATCTGCATACTTAATTTAAAGTTTTTGATAATAATTGACGGAAGAAAAAATATATTTGTGCGCTTATATAACTCTCCATTTTATGCGCTTCGATAACACTCGATATTAAGATTTAAGAATAAAAATTGTCGTGAATTAGTAAACGGATTACAATAACAATTGACTCGTGAAAAAAGAACGGACTGGGAAATTTTGTCTTGCGATATGGACAAAAAAATCAATAATTTAAATCGGTAAAGTAGTTCCACTTCAACGGTTGCTGTACACCATATGTAAGCATTGTGCCGGTTGACTTTACAATTGGTCATTCGACATTGCATCATTGCTTCATCTTAAAGACAAGTTTAGATGCAGAAGAATCGTCTTATCGAGATCATTAATAGCAAATGTGCAAAAATGAATTCTTTATTTTTAAATAAATCATTTTGATTTAGATCGTGCACCAGCTGTAATTTATGTGGTTTAAAAATGAATCGTTTTGAACACTTCCATGCTGTCGTATCTGTTCTCGAATACTTAAATAGCAAATTGCTGCTACGGTGGATGGATCGCAGAGAAAATAACGATCTTGTTCTTAATCAGCGACCTCTAAAAAGCCCTGCTTTAACTCTATGCGATTTTTTTTTGTTTTGAGTTACTTAAAAGATAAAGTGTTTTATCCACGACTACCGGTGAACAATGACGACAATGACGAAACAATGACGAAATGAAAAAGCGAAGACAGTAAAATTGTAACATCAAACATGTTGAAAAAGGGGTGGGATGAATTCTAATATTGATTGAATATCTTTCGTGTTTCTGGTGGTAGTCACATGAACACTGTACTGGATTTAAAACTGACAGTTACGATTAAAACTGGGAGAAAATGTGAGCAGCGCTGACCTGGTGGTCAAGGTCAACAAACTCCTGAATCTGCACGATAAACACTAATGCGATTGGTATCGGATTAAATAATGTGCCAAACTATCGAATGCCGTATTGAAGAGAGGTTACTGTATATATAGATTATATATCTATTATTTATCTGTGAGTTTAATGTTAAGTTTAATGGAGTTGAGAGGGAATGTGTTTTAATTAAGTAGAAATGCATTTCTGGTTAGACCTCTATATTATAATAATAAAATGAAATCCTCTGTATAATTAAAATGAAGATTTTCCTGGAGGAACAGTTATTTTTCATTACTAATTATTGAATAATTTATTGATATTAACATTTTGGTTTTAATACAAAAATAACAATCAAACCATAATAATTTTTCTTGTGCATTTTACGAAAAATTCTCAATTTAAAAACTTTTGATTTTAGTTGTTAAGACTTATTTTACTCTGAAGTATTTTTTCTTTATGGTAGATTAGAATCATAATCTTTTATTTAAACAAACTCACAATCTTCTAGTTATTATCAGAGAGGAATTTTTTGAAGTTTAAGTTGGTAGAAATCTTTTTTATAGAGATATAATTGAGTGCAAATATTATGACTTGTGATTATCAAGGCTTTCTGATAAAAAAAATCAATACTGCCAAACAAATGACTGAAATTGCGACAGTTTTATACAAAGGAAAATATCTTATAATTTTGCTTTTTTTGTGTGAATTATGATCAAAACCATCTTAATTGCTATTTTAAAGGCTTATCTTAGTTATTGTTATTTTTTATGCTCCGAGAATTTTTATGAATATAAAATCACGATTTTTAAGTCAGAGATAAAATTGTTTGATTATCAGAGAAGAAAACTCGAACAAGAAAATCCTAATTTTATTAAATGAAAGGAGTAAATTAATCTTTTTATTCCTAAGAAATTATTCGCTTTCTGGGTTCCAATCAATATTTTTAAATCAGGATATGTTATCTTAGTTATTAGATGGAAAATATTTGATTTGAAAATCTCTTGATACCGGTAACGAAAGCGCAAACAATTTTACTCCTGAATAATTTTCTCTTTACTTATTATTATCTGGAGATTTTAAATTAAAATTTTATTTGCTAGTGTTGTAGACCAATTTGCAACTGAACACACACACAAATTTATTTTTTACATATCATGGATAATTTTTTTTTTCAAATCAGAAATTCTAAATTTTAATTCTCAGGAATTTTATGGTATAATAATTTTACTCTCACATTAATATGTCATTATTATTTTTGTCTCTTACAATAGTGGCCGTGGTAGCCTAGTGATCTCGAACTCAGCAATGTTCGAGTAGTAAGTTCGAGCCCTTCTGCAACTGAAGACCCGCCGTGGAGAGGGGCTGTTGCATGTTAAATCTGTCGATGCTTCTTGCCCTCCTGTTGGAGTAGTGGGGAAGTGTGGAGAAGGAGGTGCCATTCTCGTCACTTGACCGAGGCTCAAAATTACGAGGTCCGTTACGAATAGAATTCGTGTCGCTTCTAAGTGCGATATTAGTAAGCAGTCAATCAATCATTAAATGCCTCTTGCAGATAAACGTTTCTAATTGATCAAATGAGTTTTGAGGGAAATGGAGAAACTATAGCTATTGTCTCGGAGCAACATTCTCTTAGTTTAGTAAGTATCAAAGTATTAGATCTACCTGAAAGTTCTGTCCGTTTATGAAGTGAAAGAAAATAACACATTTTTCATACATTTAATAATTTTTATTGTGCATTTTATTTTCCACCGTTACTCATAAACTCTTGCCAGCGTGATGGTAATTTGCAAATACCATTTTTGAAAAATGCCTTGCCTTTATAGGCGGAGAATTTAAGTAGCACTAGGTTGACGTATGCTTCAATTTTAAAAATTTTATCCTTTCAAAAATTAATGTAGGGAGATAAACAAGTGATAATTAGAGGGTGCTAGGCCTGAGGATTAAGGTGGATGCGACAGAAATTACTAGCCTAGCTCCAAAATGGTTTTGTTTTCTCTTCGAGCAAACAGAGATGTGCTATGATGTTTCGATTAAGCCGATTTTTCTCACTGAGCTCACGAGGCACTCATATGGAATGTTTACAGACCAATCCTAATAACGACGGAAACTATATTGTGTAATAAATATTATTAAATGTATGAAAAAATGTATTATTTTCTTTCACTTCACAAACGGACAGAACTTTTCCGTTGACCTAATATTTTATCCTTCTCAAAGAAATTCTAAACCTTGTCCAAAAGGTCTTTGAAAATTAAATTTCAAATCAACTCTTGTTTGCGTATTGAATGTTTCTCGGCTGCTTGCTGATTGATTGAGATATGAGGTATATAGAAGCAACAAAAGTTATACCTCTTTTACGCCTATACATAAGGTCTCTGATAATCACATACAATAAATCTCATAATTATGAACTATGGCCAGGTGATGTGGTCGACACCTTCCTGGCACATTATGCTTCCCATTCACGCCCCACCAACCTGAGGACTTAGAGCATCGATAGATTTAATATGAGTGAGTGGTTTTATTAACGTCGCTCTAGAAGCAACACGAGGGCTATTGGTGACGGACCTCGTAATTTTGAACTTAGGTCAAAGGACGATGCTGACATCTGAGCTGGCCTCTCCCGCTCCTAACTTCCTCACCACGCCAATGGGAGGACTTTGAGGGTCGAAAGATTTAACATGCATCAGCCCTGTCATGGCGGGTCTTTTGTGGCATCAACGCTCGAACAAATAACTCGACGAAAGCCGCCGGCCTCGAGTCCACGACCATGACCATTACGCTTCTGTGGCCTATAGAGTTAACATGCTTCATCGCCAGTTGGTCTTTAGTAGAATCACAATTCGAATACAGGAACTTTACTAGCCATGAATTCGAGATCTTGACCACTCGGTTACAGTGGCAACACTAACTTAAAAACTCCTACTTTACCTTTATTTTGTGTATTCTTGATAAATATGTGTACGACAGGGGTGCAAAAAAATACCAGTATTTGGAATGAGTTGTTATGAATGGAAATAGCCTAACTCACTGCAGTATTATCCAGTGATCGTGTTTCCCTTTTCTAAGAAGTCTGTGAGTATGAAGTCTTTCGCATCCCAAAATATCATCTCCGATCACTGAGACCATCTTCGTCTTCTTTGGAGAAAACGAAGATGGTCTCAATGATCGGAACCTTTTCTTGTGATTATTGTTTGGCTTTCTGTCTAAAATGATTAATCCAGGTCTCGTTCACGTCTACAATTCGATGTGGGAGCACTAAAAACTAACCTATGAATCAATGTCAAACATCATCAAATGTGTTTAAACATCACTTTTCAGATGGCACCACACAATGGTGAAACACTAATTTTCCTTAGCAATTCCTTCTGTCGACGAAATCGATACTTTTTGAGCCCCCCTCGTAAGATATTGATGGCTTATGATCGATATTTTCAAATCCAAGACGTAGTCACAATAGCAGAGTGGTCTTGCCATTGAGCTCACAACCGGCGTTGTTTCCATCAAGTCTTGGGTTCGGACCTGATGCCACTTAAGACCCGTGGTGTAGCGCAGCTTATGCATGTTAAATTTGAAGTTTAATGTCCTTACGTTGATACAGTGTAG
This sequence comes from Nephila pilipes, assembly GCA_019974015.1. Lineage (NCBI taxonomy): Eukaryota > Metazoa > Arthropoda > Arachnida > Araneae > Nephilidae > Nephila > Nephila pilipes. The sequence continues at coordinate 10,969 of BMAW01004585.1, read as the reverse complement.
AAATTAAGAGAGTGTGGTCGCAGCGTTGCCAACAGCCCTTGTGTTGTTTCTTTGAGTGAAGCTAATGAACGATCAATCAATCTCTAAAGACTCGCCGTTTAGAGAGTTTGTCGGTGTTCTAAGCCCTCATGTTGGTATTGTGTGAATGTGGACAGTTTGACGCTAGTGCAGGTGTCAATCTCGCCATCTGATCATGGTTCAAAATTGTGAGGCATATTAGTTGTGGTTTGAATTCGTGCATCGAGAAGAAATAGCTAGTCAGAAAAGCGTTTAAGAATGAGTGTTTTAAATAATATGCAATAAACCTTTTTGATCACAAAATTTCGATTATCATACATAAAATCAATACTTAAACTACACTACTGGACATTAAAATTGCTACTCCAAAAAAGCAATCCACAACACACGTGAAATTAACACGACAGGAACAAGGTGCTGTGATATACAAATGACTAAATTTTCAATGTCTTAATGCAAAGCAGGCGTAGGTAGCGACAATCATAATGTGGTTAAATGAAGAAATTGTACAGTAGGTTTCTCATTCACAAAATATATTTGAACGTTGTTGCCTGATGAAAAGTTGTTGTGATGCCTCGTGTAAAAAGAAGAAATACTTACCAGAACGTTTCTGACTTTTATGGAGGTCAAATTGTAGTCTACCTGATTGCGGTTCATCGTAACGCAGTATTGCTACTGGCGTCGGTCGCGATTTCATGACTGTTTGCAGAATATGGAATCAGTGGGTTCAGGATGGTAATAAGGAACGCCATGTTGGATCTCAACGGCCCGTTATCACTAACAGCCGATAAGACAGACATGTTACCAATATAACTTAAATGGATCGTGCTACCACTTCACGAGCCCTGAGTCAATAAATGGGATCGCTTGCAAGACAACAAGTGTCTGCATGAACTGTTCGACGACGTTTGCAGCAACATGGACTATCAGCTCAGCGACCATGACTTCGGCTATTCTAGATGCTACATCACAGACAGGAGTGCCTTCAGTAGTGTGATCAAAGACGAACCTGGAAGCAGCAATGGTGTGACATCGTCTTTTCAGACGAATACAGGTTCTATTTGCAGCATCATGATGGTCTCATCCGCGTTGATCGTATGAGGGGCCATTGGATACGTCTCTGTAACCTTTTGTTTGCACTGACGGGACTCTGAACAGTAGCTGTTACATTTCTGGTGTGTTAAGGTCCGTGGCTTTACCCGTTTTCATTCTAAAGAATAATGCACGATGGCATATTGCCAGTATTGTACGAACCTTCCTTAATACAGGAAATGTTCGGCTATTGCCCTGGCTAGTGCGTTCTCTTGATCTTTCACCAGTAGAAAACGTTTGATCAATGATTGCCGATTGACTGGCTCGTTACCATTCACCAGTCACTGAAGTCAATGAAATGTGGCATCGTGTTGAAGCTGCATGGACTTAGGAACATGCCATCCACAATGTCTGTTTGACTCAATGCCCAGGCGTATAAGAGCTGTTATCGCTGTAAGAGGTGATTATTCTGAGTATTAATTCCTCAGAATCTATGCTTCGAAATTTCTCGAAAATTTAACCACTTGTTATTTTTAGTGTAATATATTTGTCCAATAAATATAATTTGTTATTTGTATTTCTTTCTGGCTAATTTTAATGGCCTATAGTGTTTTAATTATCAATATTTTTTAGTTGAAGTTTTCAATTTCTCTGGTTTGTGTATAAACGTTGCGTTATTGTTCTTTTTTAATCGTAGAACTAATCTTTTAATTACATGATGCAATTTTGGGAAGAAATATTACTTTTTCTTGGATTGCCTATGCTTAAAAAGTTTGAATTTTAATGAAAACTGGATTCTATTACATTTTTATTTCCTTTTATTAAATTTTTAAAATCCTTTTTATGGTGCATTTACACATTTATAAATGATTCAATTATAATAACATTTTTGTGCGAATAAATAATCACTTGTAGGAAATTTTAAAAATATGGGAATTATAATGCCATTTAAATCCAATACTTTAGTATTTTTTAGAATTTTATCACGTTTTTTTTGCTGGATTATACTAATAAGTGAAGTAACTTTTGTTTATGAGTATTTCTTTTCAAATTCAATATTTTGATTGAACTATTCAAAAAGAGTCTTTTTTAGAAACTTTGGAAATATAAATATGTCTTAAATCTGATAAAAATTTATATATTAATAACTATTAAAATGTTTATATATTATTAGTTAAAAATTACTGGACGATAAAAAGTAAGGGAAATATTTTCATTCCTTTTACATTCTTTTTTCAGAATAAAATTGAAGGCCATTTTCGTTTCTAGAAGGTTATTTTCTTTTCTAAGACCATTTTTTTAATATTACAATTTAAGGCAGATCTCTATTATTTGTCTTCTTCTATACATTCTCTATGGCTCTCACACATCTATTCATTTCTAGTTTTCATAGGTCAAGAGTGTACTGCAGTTCATTTTTAATCATTGTTCTAATAGTTGTGACGTTTTCTTCTAAACAGACTCCAGTGACTCAAAACGGATTCCTTTTAGTAAATATCTTACTTTTGGGAAAAAGGGGAAAAAAATCACAAGTTGATAAAAACAAAACTTTTCCTCTCAGCTTAATCAAAACTTCTTCGTAGCAATGCTAGTTGCCAGAGAAAGAGTTGATGGAAAAAATAGTTTCTCTCTGTGCATTCTGCATTAAGACATTGCTCCTTCGTTTTCAGCACTTTCCATGAAATAGTGTTTTGGTTAAAAACAGTTTGCAACACTGGAACATTTTCCATATTTTCTTGATTTAACACCCTGTGACTTTTTCCTTTCCCCAAAGGAATTCGTTTTGTGTTATTGAATGTTGTTAAGATTAAAACGACACAACTATTAAAATAGTTACCAAAAAATGGATTGCAGCACACTTTTGTCCAGGGGAAAACAAAAGTGGATCGAGTGAGTGCCATGGGGAATAGATTGAAAGAAACAAACAATACATTTGCTATAAATTGCAAACAAACATCCGTTTTGGACCTAGTGGCTTTACTTTATAGGAAGACCCTTTTTTGTATATATATTTACTTTTCTTACTTAATATCTGGTCTAAGTGTTATGTATACAGGGTTATCAAAATTAAACTATTTCAACTCAGTCAGTTGTGTAGGGTATTGTATAAATCATAACCATATAAAATATGGACAACGAGCACTTCAGAGCATGCGTTCGAGATTCATTAAAAAATGGAGGGAAAATAGTACAAGAAGTCGCCGAAAGGCTGTGTTGTTACATTGTAAAGCATTCTATAGATGTTATAACATATATGCTCCATGGCTCTCCACGACTCTTTCCGATCGCAAAATAGAGTGTTCCCCAAGGGAAAGCTGTTCTATAAGTCTGCATTAATTCCACGAACATGACGAATAATGCTGTGTTTCGGCCTTGTCAAGGTTGCGGTTCGTTCTCCATAAAAATGATCTCTTAAGAATCCCCATAACCTGGAGAGCCACAGGCTGAGATCAGGCGAGAGAGGAGGCCAAGCTGTTAGAAGACAACGGCCGATAACCCGTAAGTCGGAGAAATTTTGCCGTATCACTTGTTGAACACGACGATGAATATGGGCAGGTGCACCATCCTGTATAAAAATTGTGTCTCAGAAGCGGTGAAATTGATGCAGTTCTGCGATCCCCCACATTATTGTGTGGGGATTCTTAAAGTATCAGATCTATCGAGAACAACCTGCAATCTTGACGCATCTGAAAAACTGCACTTTTCAGCAAGTTCTTGAAATTTATTCGAACTTATTGCGTTCCTCTGTAGAACTCAATGTTTTGCAATTGAAAAGGGTAGTGGAGAGCTAAATGGGGCACATATAACACTTTTTGTGTAGTTGGTTAATTTACTATTTGTTTTGAGAGATTATAAAAATTAAAGCATTTACTAACGGCATTCCAGATACATTCCACTGAAGACAAGTTTAAGGAGCACATTTCAGTGTTGCGATATTTTTCAAAGCTTGTCTTGTCATGGTTGCAGTATGAGGACGGGCATTATCCTGTTGGAGTAGACCATTTTGGATAGTAGACATGAAGAGTAGGACAGCAGGCTTTATCATCCCATCCATATAGTGGCAAACATTTATACTACCATTACTGGCTACCAAATTAATCCCTCTGTCATAACTGATGTTCCCCAAACCATTAATCCAGATGATGGACTTGCGTGGCGCTTCGAAACCTCAGCAGTAAGGGATTTTACTGCATAAAGGCGAAGGATACGTTGTCGATTATCACTTTACGCCAACAGACTTGATACTTGTCCCTGAACACAATTAAGCGCCATCCACTTGCTTAGATGCACCAAGAAATACACCAAGCCTTTGTCGATATTAAGATTGGATCAATGGTATACATCACAAGGTGATCCGATGTACATTGATATGCAACTGAACGTCCAGAAACCTGTTTAAAATTCTTCGTGAAGTAATCTGCTTATGACTGTTGGTCCAATCAGTTTGCAGTGGCTTGTCCATATAATATTAAAAGTGAATAATAAATAAATAGTATATAATTCCAACAGTGAGTAATAAGTAATTAAATAATACATAACATTAATTGTCAATAATATATATATATATATATATATATATATATATATATATATATAATAATAATAATAATAATAATTAAATAATAAATTTAAACAAAATATAGTGAGGGAGAGATTTCTGCAGAGAAAGGTAGATGAATATTAACAGCAGTGTATTAATCAATGTATCAAAATAGATCTACATTATCAATGTATTAGAAATAAATTTCGAAATTTTATTAATAATATATATATATATATATATATATATGTGTGTGTGTGTGTAAAAATACTGATTGTTGATGGGGATAATTTGGCCGATAATCTAATAAGAACCTAGCCTAACAGTCTGAAGCCTTAAATATAGTGTACTCCATTTTTTTTGCTTTTCTTCAGATTTTTTTTTTTTACATTTTTTAATAATTATATCTTTTTTGATAATTATGGAGTTTTGTTGATTTACTTTTGCGCTTCATTTACTTTCTTTTGGAATTTTCTTTAGTATATATAATGTGTTTTCTTTTATAGTTAAATATGAATATTTATTTTTATTCATTTTTCTTTTTTCACAATATCTGTTTATATCCGAATACACATCTGGCTTAGCTTTAATAATCATAGTATTTACAGACAACTATCCTAAAAAGGGGGGAAAAAGTCAATATATTTTGTTATAAAACAAAATGTGTACTCGATCGAAATTTTTTAATATTTTTGTTGAAAACTTTATTCTTAAATTCATATATCTTTTAGAATAATTTTCTGTATTCGTTGCAGTCTAATATTTTGAATGTAGTAGATGTTTAAAACATAAATAAATTCACTATCGAATTCGGTAGATTACGAATGAAATAGTTTATTCTAAGCATTTTATCTGTAAAAAATAGTTCGAAAGCAAAACTAAACAACTTTTAATCAGTGATAAATCTATTGAAGACGTTTAAAAATGAGTTCTATGAGGGAAAAATAATAAAATAATATATACTGTAGTTGATCCACCTTAATGATTCGCTTTCGTATGAGTGAAAGCTTTTTTCCTTCTAAAATTTCCAAAATCTAGCAATTCAAAATCATATTACCATAAAATAAAATAACTCAACAATTCAACTTTCTCTTTCCATCTTCTTTCTTTCTTTCTTTTTTTTATATATATTTTCTGATACGTAATTTTTTAACTCAAAAACACTTGATCCGAATGATCGTTCTTTTCTATTCTTATATACTGAAAAGGAAAGTATTTAAATCATCCTTTAAAATCCCGTGTACGATTTAAAAAAAAAATGGAAAGAATAAAAAAAATGAAAAGTCTGACCTGAATTGATGCTGCCTCATTATAAAGAATTTCTTTACCATTCAAAAACCTAAGGAGCGGATGGAGATACGAATTTCCTAATTTAAGGACTTAGAAATGAGATTGGGTCGTCAATAAATATGAAAAGGTAAAGAAATACCATGAAATCAAAAAGGGAAAGGGCCAAATAAATTTAGAGATATCGCAATTTTATTCAGGAAAGCTATGGTCGAGACTTGTTTAGCTTGTTATTTGAAGAAATTTATCTTTCTTAAAATGTCCCGCATTCTAAAGGGAAAAAAAGAGGTAGAAAATGTCTCAAGAAAAACGCCACGAGTATGACTTGAGCCATTTTTCTCTGGAGGTGAGAAATCTAACATATGTACTCAGTTTCAAGAGGAAGAAACTAATCTAAAAAATAGCGTAATGGTCGGATCTCGTCATTTCATCCCCCAACCCCTATCCCTATAACCACCGTGAGGATATTTGCTGTTTTTTTTTTAGTAAATCGAAGATTGAACGACGATTGGTGCAGAGACTCGACTGATTTTTTTTCTTGGTGATGTAAATAAAATAAGAACAAACTCGTCTTCCTCTCTTTTGGTGTTGTGAATAAATAAATAAAAAAAGACGAATTTTCCACGAATTGAAAGGTGATATAAAATCTGAGACCCCCTGGCACGATTTTGATTCATACCTGAACTAATGTCGATTCGGTGATCATACATATTGCATAGAATCCGTAACAAAGATGGGATTTTTGCTGTCTATGTTCAAGTTGAAATTTCAGCCACATTCATATCACGATTACGATTCAAGATTGAAGCTTTCGATATTTTAACCTTTCAATCAATGATATAACTAGGTGAGCTTAACGTAGGAAAAAATCAATACTCAAAATTTCCCTTGTATTTTTTCACATTTTTAAAAATAAGCTACATTAATTTAAGCATCTGATTTATTGATTGGTTAATAAGGAGTACAGAGCAGCAATGGCTATTATCCATTTTTAAGTACATTTTTCCTTAGATTAATAAATATCAAAGTACTCCTCATCTATATATATATATATATAAAAGGCTATTAGCATTATTTTATTCATTATTGCTTTATCCAAAAGTTTTCTGAAGGTGATAATCCTTTGAGAGTCAATTCGGCGTACGACCGTGGCCAAATGTCTACCGTGGACTTAAGACAAGGCGAGACAGATCCCATACATACACGCGTATCATACACATGCGCGCACACACAAACACAGGTATGTAAATATGAAATAATCAATTTGATCAACATAAATATGTAACACATGAACTATTAATACTAGGTATAAAACTTTACTTTATAGTTTTCTCATTTCATTTTAGATTACAAATAAAGAGTTTAAGTGTCGTCCTCGTCACTTGACCAAGATGCAAAATTATGAGGCTCGTCGAGAATAGCCCACCTGTTGCTTCTAAATGCGACGTTAATAATCAATCAACGAATTCAAATAACGAAATGAAATAATTCCTGATAAAAATATAATTAAAAAATTCTGTCCTTATAATTTTTTTAATATAAGGCTTTTATCTTATTTGCAAAATTATCTTCAAAGTTTTCAATAAGAATATTTTGTTTTAAGGGGTAGACAATGAAAGAAAGCAAAAATGATTGAAATGAACACTTACGTCGAGTATATGAATATATGCATCAACATCTTCTAATATAGTAATAATATATGTCAATATTCATCGGGAAATATTAGTAAATGTGATGATTATATAGGTTAATATTGTTATTATACCTGATTTAATATATAGAATATATATTTAATCAGTAATGAATTAAATACATTACGTTACATTAGCTTAGTAATTGAATTACAGATAATTTCTTGAATTACAGATTAATAATATTATTGTATGGACACATTGCGATTTGATATGTATTAATATAATATATGTGATTATGACATGTAATTTAAGCTACGTGAAAAATGTATTAAACTTATTTTAATATTATAGAGGATGCTAAGAGAACTTGTTAATAGTTTTTAAAATATGTGGTAAATTACGTGAAAGATTTGCAATATGTAAAAACAATTTGCAAAGGGTTCTCGCGTGCATTTCCTTTTAAATAACCCCTTTTCTACGTTATTTGAATTCAGAACCTCGCCTTGTGAAAGAACAGTGATTCAAGTAAATTCGCATTATTATAAAAAAGTGTGATGAATCAGATATACATATTGGAAGTATTGGAGACGAATAATAGGAGATAGAGGAATTAGCGAGAATGATAAGGGCGTTGTATTGGGGCGAACAACAATGAGGAGAGATTCTAAGAGTAAATATACCTGTCTCGGATCCCATCACAAGAAATCTATTGGAATCGGATCCCGTTTATTCAACCTTACTGTTCTTTGTTATTAAGATAAGTAGAATTCTTAAATATAATTTTTTTTGAAGACGCTATTAAGTAAATGATCTATGTTTCTAATTTACTTTGATTTATTTTATTTTAAGCTAGAATAAAGTGATTAAAGATTTTCTTGACTGATCATTTATTGCGTCACGATGTCTCTTACTAGTAACAAGTTCAATTCGTTATAAATTTATTTCAAAGTAGTTACTGAATCTACTCTTGAAGAACAGGGTGCCAGCTTACGTATCTTCCTCGTCACTTGACGGAGGATCGATTGAGGTCCATCTTCAATAGTCCTCATGTTGCTTCTAAGTGTAACTTAAAAGCAACATGATCTATACAACAACAGATCTATACATCAGATCTATACATCAATGATTATTTTAGAAGAGTTATTACTTTTTTATTATCTTCGAAAATAAGCTTCAAATAATCTATCTGGTTGGTTTCTCCTAATAACTTCTTGAAAGCTTTAGAATGTTCTTTAACTTCCTGAAAATAATTTTTGGGGAAAAAAATGTCAGCTTGTAGAATCACTCAAATAATGATTGTTAATTTAATTTTAAATAATTAAATAACTTACAGTGACTGTTGTAAAGTAATGCAATTGTGTTATATTATAAATGATTGTTTGTCCGAATAGATTTTTTGGCACATATGTTTAATAAAATCAGAGCATTTAATTGACTGAAAACGAGTATTATATGTAAAAGTACTTAAAAAAAAATCTCTCTCACTTTTTAATTTTTTTTTTTGCATAGTATTTTTTCTTGCCGATAAGACTTCAACTAACGCCTATAAATATTTTCCTATGCTATAAATGCTATCACGAATATCCAAAATTCTGTATGATGTATATGATTGACAGCATTATCAGTGTAATTAAATTATGCGTAAAGTATTCGAATGCAAATATTCACTGCATTTTTATATAACGATGAAGTAGAATCAAAAATATTGTTTACGGACACACACATACGAGGGGGGGGGGGCAAACAATACCTGTTTTGACAAATCCAATGTGTTGCTAAGGCAAGTTGAAGTTATCATTGTGTGCTGCCATCTGATAAGTGGAGTCAAAACAAATTTGATTCTTATTCAGAAGATCGTTTTGATAGTTGCAGCATCAAGTTGTTGCCTTCGTTTTGCATTGAGTTGTCCTGACATTAGAACCTGGATTCATCATTATACACCAAAAACCAAGAAACGATTAAAACAATGGTTTGCATCAAGTGAATCGGCTGCAAAGGTGGTCTCGTCAATCGCAAAATGTATGGAATCTGGGATACGAAGCGTATCATTCTGTTGGCCTTCTTAGAAAAGGAAAAACCATAACAACCACAATGAGTTGCACAAAACTACAATGATTACACTATTCCTATTCCTAACACGTGTACTTTTTGAACCATTCTCTTATATATATATATATAATACTTGCTTCCAGTACGAGCATGGGCCGTCGAGTGGGGGAAAATACCGGCAATATCTTCGGGCATTTCCGGCCGTGTATAACACATGGATCAATAACTCCCGAGACTAACCCAGAGATGGCGCTCGTAGTAAACCAGTAACCAGGTCTTTCTAGAGTACTAACCTTTGCTTGAAACGTGTCAAAATTTTAAGTCGATCGGACCAGAAACAGCTGAGTTATCGAGGCTGGAGTAAGTCGTTTTGTAGTTTGTTTAAAAATGGAAAACCGAGTTTCGTGTTCTGATAAAACATTGTTTTTAATGGGTAAAACACCGTGCAAGCGAAACAATGGATTGAAAATGTTACCTGACCTTTGTCCATCAAAAGCAACGATTTGTCGGTATTTGTTTAAACGTGGTCGTACTGACAAATGACGCGGAACTGGGTAGACCTGTGGAAGCCGCGTTACACCGGAAAAGGAGGAAGGACAAAATTATAATGAAGACGTAAAGTGAAGCTCCGTAGAGATTGCTGAGATGACACAGATATCATATGAAAGTGTATTTACTACCTTCAGAAAATGGAGCATGAGGTTTTTCGGGTGCTGATTGTTTCTGATGGAACAAAACAGCAACGAGTCGATGATTCAGAAAGTTGTTTATCGCTATTTAATTCGCAACAAAAGATTTCTATGTCGTTACGTGACCATGGACGAAACATGGATACATCACTACACCCAGAGTCGAAGCGGCAGTCATCCGAGGGCGCACAGCTGGCGAAAGCCGTCCGAAAACGCAGCAGTCAGCTGGCAAAGTCATGGCGTCAGTTTTAATGCATATGTGATTTTATTGATTACCCCAAAAGGTAACTCGATCAACAGTGATTATTATATTGACTTACAGGTGCGTTTGAAGGCGAAATCGCAAAAACGACCGCACATGCAGAGAAAAACTTTTCACCAAGACAATGCACCCCGCTACAAGTCGATGAAACAATGGTAAAATTGAACGAATTGGGCTTTGATTCCAGCCCCACCTATACTGCCACATAGACGAACAGGTGACCACTGGCCTTTGCTGATCTTAAAAATGCTCCAGGGAAAAGATTTGGCCCAAAATGAGGAGGTCATCGCTGAAACTGGTTTATTTTGAAGGAAAGATAATTTTTATAAACATGGCATTGAAAAATTGGAAAAGGTTGAACGATTGTATCAACTTAAAAGGTATCAGGGCTGAATTAAAGAAAAATGTTTTCTACGTTAGTCTCAACAGCAATACGTAACTGAACGAAGCACAACAA
>BMAW01004582.1:0-11115 GCA_019974015.1 Nephila pilipes | reverse complement strand
CTTCTTTTTTAATTTATGTTATGGAGTGCACGCAGAGATTCAAAAGATCCAAGTTAAAATTAATAACGTAAAATAAATATTTCCTTAGAATTTATTTTTTACGTTGTATTTTAAATTATTAAACTCTCCTCTTAGCGCAAGACACGAATGAAAATTTTAGTATTAGCTTTAATAATTAGAAAAGGAAATATATATTTACTTGTAATATATCCCAAAAATATCACTAGAAAAATGTTTGTATTTAATGCAAAGAAACGAAATTTCATAAGTTTTTTCTCCCTGTGTTTTGACTAAATAACGTTTGTCACGATAAAATTGAAAAAGTACATAAGTTAAGAAAAACTCCCTTTAAAAACCTCTAAACCGCCTGATTGTTAATTAAATATACCTATAGACCAGGGCTTCTTAAAGTATGGGTCGCGACCCCAAATGGGGTCGCGTAGCAAAATTCTGCGGTCGCGAGAGATTTTATAATGTCAAATATTTATATATACCATTTTATAACATCACTAGAGTTGGCGGAATACAGTTTACTTGCAGCATCTAGACACGCGCATTTGTTGAATGTTTTGAGCTATCTCCACCGACAGCAGTAAACGATCGATGATCGCTATTATTATACTGTGGCTATACATTGTTAGTGCGTTTGTCGGAATCATACATGTTGAATAAACCGCGTGCCGCTGACTTCCCACTCTGACCGCCACCTCTAAATATCACACACAATCAAAGGGAGGAATGTGCGCGCGTACACACGTGCAACCTCATCGACTATTTTTGTCGGGGAACATAACCCTCTCGGGCTTTAATCCCCTGTGAATTGGCTATTATTTGAGGTGAGACTGAATTTTGGTTTTACACTTGCCCAGAAGTTAAGATTTAGATATTAAGATAATAAAATAAAATTACAGTGCAATAGCTTTTTGGAAAATATGAAATTAATTTTGAAAAATATGCTGAATATATATTATTAATATTAGAATATCACTAGTTGAATACTAGTGTTGTTAAAATTAATCCAAAAGAGAAGATGGTTGAAATTCATGAGTTTAGGCTTAGGATATTGCAGCAGTACTCTATTGGATTCCTGCTTACTTGTTCAGTCTGGTCGCAGTGAGAGTGCGCTCTGTGATTGGTCGATGGTGTGGTGTGTTAATTCTGTATATATAGGTGGGTGCATAGGGGTGAGATTTTGTGAGGAGTGTGCTTGTGTTACCAGTGTTTTTATAATATAAGTGAAATTAAAGAATTAAAATTTCTCGTGGTCTGTGTAGTTGTGGGTTGTTTCTGAGTGGGGTGTACTTTTCTATTTCTTGAATGGTTTTATTGCTCGAGGTATCAATTTTTTGGTAGAAATTTCCTGATAATTTTTTAATGAAGTTTTTAAGCGTTGGAAGTTTAATTGAGTATCTGATGTCTGTGTTTCTCATGTACCAGTGTGCTCTTACTATCATTCTAATGGTGGAATTTTGGGATTTTTCTAATAATTCCAGTGTTGTGTCAGCACAATGCGACCAGACTGGGCTAGCATAGGTCAGGATAGGTCTTAGTATCAGGGTGTAGATAAGCAATTTATTACGTCTACTTAATGTAGATTTACGCGAAATAAGGGGGAAAATATTATTTACTGCAGAATTATACTGCTTTTTAATTCGTAGAACGTGTTGTTTAAAAGTGAGTTTTTTATCCAACGTTACACCAAGATATTTCGTGTCTAGAGACCAGGGTATATTTTTGTTTTCCAGAAAAATGTCTGGTTCTATTTTTCTGTAGTTTCTGGAGAAGAAGACGGCCTCTGTCTTGGAAACGTTCAGGGCTATTTTCCAAGTAGAGTACCATGCTTCTAGTTTCTGTAGGTGTTCGTTTAGTGCTTGGCCTATTTTTGGTGAAAAGTAGTGTCTTGCTAGTATCGCAGTGTCATCTGCATACATGCATATTTTTGTATTTTGGTGTTTAGGGATGTCGTTCACGTAGTAATTGAACAAGGTGGTTGAGAGGATTCCTCCTTGCGGGACTCCAGCTTCAACTTTTCTTAGATTTGATAGTTGTTCATTAACGGTGACTTGAAAGCTTCTATTGTGTAGATATGAGTTTATTATTTTTACGAGATATGCAGGGGTGTTGTAGTTGATCATTTTGAAAATTAAACCTGTATGCCAGACTCGGTCAAAGGCTTTCTGGATATCCAGGAAGACCACACCAGTATTTTGACTTTTGTAAAATCCAGTCTTGATGAATTCCACTACTCTGAGCAGTTAGTGTGATGTGGATAATTTCGGGACGAATCCATGTTGTTCGTGGATGATGATATCGTGGTCTTGTAGAAATTTTGATAGTCTATTGTGGATTATTTTTTCGGCTAGTTTGCTGAGGATTGGTAATAAGGAAATTGGTCTGTAGTTTTCGGGTCGGGTAGGATCCTTACCCGGTTTCAGGATAGGGATGACAACAGCGGTTTTCCAGGAATCCGGGAAGTAACCGAGATCTAGCATATTGTGAATGATGTTTCTTAGTTGAAAGATGCAGAGGTGTGGCAAGTTTTTTATCATTTTATTGGTGATGCCTTCTCTCCCTGGTGCTTTTTTGATTTTTATTTTCTTTATGTAATCTGCAATTTCTGAGGCTAGTGGTGGAGGGTAATCCGGATTTCGGAAATTTTCTTCATTTTGTAGATAGTTATGAACGACATCCTTTACATTATCGTCGTGAATAGGTGTGTTTATGTCATTTAATTTGAATTGGTTTTGTAGTGAATCTGCCAAAATTTCTGATTTTTCAGTGTTACTAAGTGCGATACTAGCTGGGCCTTTAAGGGCGGAGATAGGAACCCGCTTTTTTCTGAATGCTTTGGCCATACCCCAAAGGTTACCGCTTTCAGCACTCAGGTTTTCAAGCGTGTCTTCCCATTCTTTGTTTTTGTGTAAGTGCACTTTACGCCTAATTTCGTTTTGAATTCTGTTTAAAATTTCTTTATCGGCAGGAAAGCGGGTGAATTGCCAGGTTTTTCTGGCTTTGTTTCTTTTTCTGAATAAATCCCGAAGTTCCTGTCCGATGAAAGTCTGTTTGCTAGTATTTATGGGTTTTGAGGCGATTTTATGTGCACTTAAAATGTTTTGTGTGAGTTCTGCGACTTGTTTTTCAATATCCTCTCCACTGTTTGCTTTGGGGAGTGTGAATGTGTTGATTGTGTTTTCTAGCAATGTGTTTTTGAAAAGAGCCCAATTTGTACGAACTTTTGGTTCAGGGAGTTCGTATCTACTCTGTGTGTCGAAGTGGATCAGCACAGGGTTGTGATCGCTACTTAACTCCGGTAGCGAGTGAATTTGAGCGGGCCAATGAAAGTTCTTGGTAATTACTATGTCGATGATGGAGGCGGAGTTATGTCCGTAGCGTGTTGGAGTGGGCGGGGCTAGGATTTCTAAGCCGTTTTGATTGGCAAAATTTCTTAATGTGTTACCTCGAGATGAATTATAAGTGCAGCCCCAGCTAGTGTGCTTAGCATTAAGATCTCCACAAATTAATGAAATCGGCCCTAAATTTTGAATAGTCTGAATATCCTTTGGTACTAATGAGGCTCTAACAGATGGTGGTATATACATTGAGGTAACGAGTAATGGGGTTCCATCTGTTGGGGTGAGTGCAACAATGGTTGCTTCTGCACCGTTTAGTGAGGGTGTTGGGATTTGGTAGTGTGGGAGAGGCTTTTTAATTAAAATTGCAGTGCCACCGTAGGGTTTATTGGTCGTTGCAGTGGGTGTTCTATCGTTTCTGTGTATGGTGTAGTTAGGCATAGAGAATTTCATACCCGGTCCTAGATGTGTTTCTTGTAAAAGAATTAAATCTGGGGAGTGCTTATCAATAAAGTGTCGCAATTCAACATCACGACACTTTACCCCTCGGGCGTTCCAGGTAACCAGTTTGAGGCCGAGTAGGGTGAATTTTAGTTATTGTTTGTGGGTGGTGAAGCGACCACTCCCGTTATAAAGATATTAAGTTTATCAAGATCGTTATTGACTTTGGACATATTATTCAGTGCTTCAAAAAGTTTAGGGAACTTATTGAATAGGTTTTGAAGTTCACTGATTGCAGTGATGAAGTTGAAATTTCCTGGGCAATTATTAGTATTATTACTATTAATTTGGGTATTGGGGGTGTTTGTCGGCTCAAACTGATTTGAAGCTTCTGTCTGTTTTGGTGCTATGGGTGGCGCCATCTCTCTGGTGGTATTGTTGCTACAAACTCTCGCAAAAGTGAAATCTGCAGTAACTGGTCTTGATTCTATTATGGTGTTTCTTTCGACTATTTTTTGGGTTACTTCTCCTTTTTTTGGTTTCTTTTTAGGGAATAAGGGGCAGCCTTGCCAGGATGCCATATGATTTTGTTTGCAGTTAATGCAGGTTGGATTCTCAAGTCTTTCTTTTATTTCGCACTCTCCGGTACGATGGTTTGCTCCGCATTTCAGGCAACGGGTGTTCATCCGGCAGTTCATCGACGAATGGTGAAAATAGTTGCAGTTGTAACACTGCGTTGTTGTTTGTTTTTTCTTGAATGGCACTATTTTCACCATTATGTGCATTACTGCACTGATCTTATAGATGTCGAGGGCGTCCTCGGTTCTTCTCACCTCTACCATGAAGATGGGGAGGGGGAGTTTAGTTTTGAGCTGGCGTAGCTGAGCGACTTTCTGGACTTTAATGCCTTGGTTTTCCAGATCTTCCTTGATATCTTCTATTTCAGCGTGAGATGGAAGGCCTTTGATACAGACCTTCAAAGGCCTCTCAGATAAGGGCTGGATTACGTAGTATTCCGCGTTCATGTTGGTTAGCTGGGTGGTGATTCCTCTATGGTCGTCTTCTGATTCGGGGTTTATCTTAATATATTGTCCTGAGAGTTTGCAGGTTGACTTTGGAAAATTTCTATTGATGGCCTGGATTATTAAATTGTAGTTAGGAGTAAGCTTCAGCATTATTGGTTGAATTTTGGGTGGTGGTGGCGGGAGGTCGGCGTCAGCTTCATCTGGATCGCAATCCGATAAAGTGTCAAAGCTATTGCTTACATTTAATTTATCTGATTGAACATTTATTCTTTTATTATTTTTAATGGTTTTAATAGGTTTTGAAAAACCTTCGTTATCGATGGTGCGCTGAGCTTTAGGAGCTCTGCTCGTACTTGGCTGGGCCTCGTTAGGCTTAGTTGTTTGGCTGATATTACATGAGTCAGCCATTCTTTTCCTCAAATTTTTAATGCTATTGTTATTATTATTAAGGTTTAAATCTTTATGCAGTTTACAGTTTTTAACTGGGCAAAGTGAAAAAGTATTCAGCTCACCTGTTAGTCTGTTGAGATCCTTATCTATAGTTCCTTTTTCAGTAAGAAGGTCCGTGGCCGTTCTTGAGTCTTTTTTCATCGGATTTTGCTTTTCAACCTCAATGAGTTCATTGATGTATCTAAGTCTCGGCTGCAATACGTTGATTTGATGGATCAATAACTGGATTGTCTCACAAATTTGTGAATCACTTGGCGCTGGAATATTGCTCTCAGGAGAGTTGGCTATTTCCATCGGATGCTCCGCCGCAACGGCGGCCATGTTAGGCTTCTCTCGTTCCATAGAATCCAGACGTGTTGAATCCTCGTGGTCCACACGTAGAATTTTAATAATAAAAAGATCAAACAAAACAGCAATATGATCTTTTGTTGTTACCTCTTCCGCAACAGCTTCATGATAATTTAATAATATCCAAAGCGATCGAAGAAAAAAACGTAAGCTGAAATAGACAAGTCGCTCTTCATGCGACCGTACTCTCTCGCGACCTACGCTCGTACTGACGTGCAACCTGCAGCTAAACAATGATTCATGTATGGGGTCGTCAAGGTTTGTATGGGGTCGTCAAGAAACTCGCAATCATAAATGGGGTCGTGAATGACAAAAGTTTAAGAAGCCCTGCTATAGACTTATGGTATAGCCGAAAGGATTTGTGTCTTCTTGGATATCTGATCCATTTTTCTATTAAATTGTCAAATACTTTTTAAAAAAAAATCATGAGAAGGAAGATGTAACAATTCTTTTAGATTGATTGTTTATTTTCGCCGTTATTACAAAAATATCACGAGGGCTATTGACGACGGACACCGTAATTTTGAATCACGGTGAAGTGATAAGGACGTCACCTGAGCAGGTACCTTCATCTCCAAAATTCCTCACCACGACCTCGACAGGACTTGGGACTTGATCTGGTTTGACGTGCACTAGCTCTGCTATACAGTGGATCTTTGCCGTGAACATCGTGATTCTTTTGTGCTTCTTTCGAAGAAATTGAAATATTATCGCAAAGACGAACTTTTTTTATGTAAAAGAATCAAATTTATTTTTCTAGCTTTTTGCATTTTTATTCCGCATGAGCTGTTTTGATGAACTTTCGATTATTTAAACATAAAATTTATGCATATCTGATTGGATGCTATAAAGTTATAATGATCGGAAATGTATTATTGGTATAGCTCTACATACAATAAATATTAACAATTAATGACTTATTATTAACACAATTAAGGTTCAATTAGTTATTTTATATAACTAATGTTCTTTTATTTAATTAACATATGCAATTACAATCTGTGGCGAAATAGCAAGATCATTCAAAATTTCACATTTTCTCAACAAAGGCAAATTTAATGAGAATTTAAAGAAGGTGTATGATACTAAACAATTTTGTCGAAGTGATTTAGCTAAGAAAAAAAGTACATCGAATATGATTTTCTCGTGTCGAACGAATTTTTGTAATCATTTAAATATAAGATCACTTTTGTTTTTCTGATAAAGCAAGAAAGTTTTGTTATAAGTTCTGAGTTTAACTATAACCTAACCTTTCTAGAAATGTTGAAAAGAATAAAAAAAGGTTAACAATCAGAAATGAGCATGATTCTTCGGATTATTAGTTAAGTGACTCGTGGAAGTAGACTTTCTAGATTAATGGTACGAAACTTGTGATTCTACAACGGTAAAGGAAAGCCTGAATGCGAAATTACTAAAATACTTAATCGATTGAAAACTGCTACTTATAACGATTTGAATAAAAATAAATTATCCAGAACGCAATAAATATCTAGCTGGAAGAAATTATTAGTTCATGATGATTGGCAAAATTTGAAATTGGCATCGAAAAGATACCAGTCTGTTTGTAAAATAACACAAACTACAAGTAAATAAGTGTCTCATGTAACTGTGCGGTGAAGTTTGAAGTTTTTGTTAATCTTTAAAAATTGAGTGAAAAACCACAATTTCGCTGAAACAGCATAAAGAAGCAAGTCTAAAGATGGGAAAGAATATCATATTCTGGAACTGTATATGGATAAATGTTATTTTCGGAGATCAGAAAATTTCAATTCGATGTTCCGGATGGAAATAATTGCAAATGGCATGATAATAATTGCATTTGGCATGACATAAGGCAAGAATCTCATGTAGCTGTACGGTAAGCAGTTGAGAGGCGGCTCCGTTATATAGAGGGGTGCTTTTTCATGTACAAGAAAATGAGGTAAAAATGTACAATAAATTGATGGTAAAATGTACTGGGTCAATTATCAGCGGAAATTTCGTGAGTCTGAGACCTTTCGAGCGTCTTTTAGGAGGGCAGAGTTTAAGTGAAGTATCGGGTGCCCCAAAGCGATTGTCGACTTTTGGGTGCGATAACGATTTAAATATAGCAGTTCAGCTTATGGTAACCCTTCTTTACTCTACTTGACTATTTTGGCAATCTCTTTTCTAAGTTGGCGTTTTTTTCCGAAAGTCGCCAAGGTGTACCCGATACTTTAATTTAACTGGGGGGAGGAGGCAATTCCAACGAGTCAAGGTTCATAGTCTTGCATCTAAGTCAACAAAAGATTGAAGATTAAGAGAAAGATAAAAGATTGATGTTATATCTCTGCTGAGCCTCAGTCCGGACCAGTGCCAGATTAGCCAACCTCAACTGCTTAGAGTATCACTTCTCGGGGGGCATCAAAATCACAACCCAGAAATAAAAGGTACTTCATAAGACCGTAACAGAAAAAAAAAATTCTGACGTAGTCTAGCATCTGACTAGAATTTTAAGATCTTCGAGCAATTAAATGCGTAGACAATGTTTTTGATTCACAAATCGAATGACTAAATTCAACCACGTACTCGTATCTCTTATAAGCCTTATTTTTTGAATAATAGGGCTTATATATTATACAAAACCATTTTATAAAAAATTTATGATTATTTAAAATCAAATCATTTCTTGATCTTAAAATTAACAAAGTTTCTTATAAGATTAGAAAAAACTAACATAAAATAATCTAATTTTTTTTATAGATTTTTTTAAATCTTGCCTGAAAAATTGTTTGCAGTAGTCGTTTAGAACTGATGCAGACATTATTCGTAAGATCAATTTGTAAAAAAAGCTATCGTGGATCGCAAAAGTCTGATTTTTTGTGTAATGGTTCTTTGTTCGCTGAGATATAACAGTTAGGTTCCTTACAGATTCTGGACCAAAACTGAAAAAAAAAATGATTTAAAATTTTCGTTTTGGATATAAAACTCCAAGGAAATATGATTGTTCGAAAGCGAAATATATTTTTGATACTTTTTTAGATAGACTTTAGAGACGAGGGCCCATAAACAAGAAATGCTTAAGACATCAAGTAAATTAGCACATTTTTTGAACACTTTATGTACTGACATCAGATTTTGAGTATAATATTTCATTCATTTTTTTTAAATAGCAATGAGTCTCGTGGTACGTGTGAACTAGATTTCGCATTTTTGAATTGCAGAAATTTCTCTTGCCTGTCAGACGGATGACTTTCTCAACTCAATTCTTATTTAAATCCACTTTCTTGACATCAGTAAATTAATTTATTTCTACGATGTCATAAATCATTCAACACATAGTGTAATATAAATTTTTGCTGTTATATAAATTTCGAAACATTTCCCTACTTCATTCTTTGAGGAAGACAGTCACTTATCTGAGCTCTAGAGTGTCTCGCATGGCGTGAAGCTCCCTCTATTTTCTAGTTCTAACATGGTGTTTTAAATTTGTAACAGACTGTATCATATAAATTAAACTATGAGCAAATTAATAAAATTTCGATTTAATTATAAATGATATGCTATTAAAATGTGTGTAAAGAGAATATTAATTCGAATAAATACTATGTATTAATTATTACAAATAAATATACTTAAGTAATTTTCTATTTCTATGCAAATAATTCAAATGTCTCATTCATGTTGGTGAAATTATTTCTAAGGTTTGACGAAAAATTAAATATTATTTAGAACAAGAAATACTAATTGGCATTTGGCATTGTTTGTATTTTGGTGAACACTTGGGCTCTAAAAGAAATGTATACCAATAGCATTTATATGTAAATACTTATTTTGTATATGTATTATTTCCCAGCTTTATTTTTGAGTATTAAATTAATTATAAAACTTTCTTGCAATTATGCAGTAACTATAAAAATTCTTATTTTTAATTTTGAACACTGAATTGATTGTAAATATTCTTGCTTGAAATATTTCATAATGGAATATAATACAATAATGGTAATAATTATATCAGAATATAGTTAAAAGCATCTTCACATGCATAAAAAAACAGATTTTAATTTTTAACTTTTTTAAAATTTGAATTTAAACTTAATGTAAATATTCCTTTTACATAAAAAACTTTCTTACACCATAACATAATAACAATAATACTAATTATACTTTCTGATAATTAAAGAGTATCTTCAAAACAACTTTTTTATAAAATTAAATATTTACTTACGCCGTGAATTCTCTTAAACATGAACACATAAAAATATTATTAAGAAGTTTAAAAAAATTATTAAGACCTGTGAACTTTCTTTATCTAATTAAACAGGTGAAGCTGATGGTGGGATAATTTTTTTTCTCCCATTTACCGAAAAACGGAAAAAGAAAGAAACTAAAACGCCATAATAAATCGACATTCTGATGAAGAATTTTGAGGTAATGGCTATTTAATTTCTGAGTTTGTGAAGCCCGATCATCTACATAATTTTCTTTTTCTTTTTTTAGCAGTTAAAAGAAGAACCCAAAAATTAAAAAATATGAAAATGGAGGGAATAAAGAAAGTTTAAGTATCCAA
The DNA here is from genome assembly GCA_019974015.1 of Nephila pilipes. Lineage (NCBI taxonomy): Eukaryota > Metazoa > Arthropoda > Arachnida > Araneae > Nephilidae > Nephila > Nephila pilipes. The sequence goes on along the minus strand of BMAW01004582.1, from coordinate 973 downwards.
TTAACGCGGTGTTAAATGTCTCTTTTGGGACAATTCTACCTCAACACTTTCATTAGTGTCTTGATGACGGATTGTCCTCAACTATTCTTAAATGTTACAAGCACGAACAACACAAATGCACATGCTTTTGAAAAGAGTCGTATTTCAAAAGTAACACGAGAAAGTTAAAACCTGTTAATTATTTCCGATGTTATAAATCGAGAAATGAAACTTGAAATTTTTTTCGAGGTTCTTTAATTGCGTAATTAAGTATCAAAGTGGAGAAAAACTTCTCTGCAGTGCGGTTTTTTAAAGTTTAATTTCGCTCGAGCCTTTTTTCATTTTGGGTTCCTATATTAATTAGGGAAAAACAGAGCAATTAATAATAACTTTTGAACTCATTAATTCACACAGAGATTTTTTTTTTTATTAATGACATTGTTTTAAAACAATGTTTTTCCGATATAAGAATTAAAGCTAGTTTTGCTCTTTTTTCACACTTTGTTATTCGTTAAATGAGATTCATTTTATTATTTTTAGTCTTTCGGTAAAATCCTGTTTTAGGAGGGCTGCTTGGCGCGATTTTTGAAATCGCGCCAAAATTCACCCTTTTTTTTATATAGATTTTTAGAGTTAGGGAAAATGCTGTACGGTTATCATATGTAATGAGAACTAACTTGGCGACTGATCGACCAAAAAATTCCACCAAGTCTCCCTAAAATATGATCCAACCATGTTTCCTATTTATAAATATAATTTTTGTTCCATTCTATCGATTCTACTTCTTTTAGAAAATGAATCTATGCTAATTTCAAGTAGTTTTTAATGCAAATACTAAGGTGATGAAATATAAATGAAGCTTTTTTAATAGAGGCAGATGAGTTTTATACATTTTGCCAAAGTGACAATGATAAGTTATTTTAAGCTTAAATAATCGGTTAGTTCCATTTAATCTTCATATGCTCATTTATTTAGTCGCTGACCTCCTGAAACA
>BMAW01004580.1:0-12057 GCA_019974015.1 Nephila pilipes | reverse complement strand
TAGTCAAATATTTTTTTGAAAATAATACTGCATTAATGGACATATTAAATTATGCATTATTATTTTTATGTAAATAATGCTATCCTAATGTGTGAGCGTATCTCGAACATAAAATTTAATACTTTATACTAAGTTTAATAGGATTCGTATTATTCTGCAAAACATATTAAATTATAACCAACCAATATCGTTCAAAGATTTGTCGTGATTGAGCCATCAAGTTCTAGAACATAATCATACTCTATTTCTCTCCAAGAAAAGAACTCTTGGATGATGAAATACTGCTGGGACGCATGGATCCCTGACCAATTCATATTTTGAGGGAAGGGATGCGTGTGATCATGTCCAGAATTCGGGTTCTGAAAGAACGTCCTTCCTTTCTTAAAGAATAATTTATCATTCTTGTGGTATGTATAATGTTGATTTTTCCTGCCCCTGTTTTTGTCAAAAGATGTCATGTAATTGGATGATAAATATTAAAGCACTTCCATTGCTTATTAAGCTGTGAATATTAACAATTATTTCGATATAATAAATAAAAGAAACTTTAGCATATGCTAATGTATAAATGGTGTGCTCTAAAACTTAGAGAAATACTTAGTATTGTACTCAAATGCTTCTATATGTATTTCGCAAAAGATTTAAAAATAATGTTTGCACTTATGTGTTTTTTAAAATAATTGAAGTATAAGTATTATTTGACTGTTAATCGTTTTTATTAGTTATAGCTATACAAAATTTATTTGTATATAAAACGTGATGAGATATTATTTACATTGTTAATATTATGGGATGTTTACAAAAGAAAACCCCGTTTTTGAAGTGCGACTATTCACTTAAGAATCTTTATAGCCCTTAAGCACAAATAAAATTTAATAATAATATTTTATACTTCACAAAATTATAAATACTCAATACGACCACATCCTGAAGAAAAAACCATTGATAATAGAACCATCTCTAACTTCTAACTTCGCATACATTTAAATCCGTATCATAATCAAATACAGAATACCAGAAACAATGAGCTCATGAAAAGAGAACGGGATAAAATTTAGTTTTACGTTATGACAACAAAATACATTATCCTTCTGTGAATCCCGTTCCACTAAAAAAGTTGTTGTTATTCGTATGTTAATATTGAGTAGATTGATTTAACAACTGGTATGAAAATTTGCTTTAACGCTAATACAAGCTTAGACATGGAGAACTTTTTTTCGAGTTCATGAAGAACAAATTTGCGAAAATAAATTCTCTGTTCTTTAACAGCTCTGTTCTTTAATCTCTGTTCTTTAACTGGTTAACAACTTGTGACACTTGCAATTACTGCACGGTTAAAGAAATGGTTCATTTTGAAAACTTTCATACCGCACTACCTGTAAGTAGGAATTTAAATGACCAATTTACGCATTGGTGTATTGGTCCTAGATTGGTCCAGATGATGGCCATGATCTCTTAATCACTGCGCCTCAAGACGCCTTTGCTTCACTCCCTATGATTTTTTCTCTTTGAAACTACTTAAGAGATAGTTAAAATGTTTCTTCCGTTATTACCGTTGAATACTGACAAACTGGAAACAGGAATAACTGTTGCCATTCCAAATGTAACATCTATCATGCTGAAAAAGTGTAGGATAAATTAAATTATCGACTGGATATCGTTCGTCTTAATGCTTCTACTCATACATTAAACGTTTAAAATGTTATAAGTTTTAATGTGTGATTTTTTAATTAATTTGTTCCGAAAGGTTATAACTTCAATTTTGTAACAGCTGTTCTTCAAAGTTAGGGAATTTTCTACAAATTACCATTATTATATTTTTTTTTTAATTTTCTTTTCTTTTTTGGCAATGGTTGTATGTTGCATAAAAAGTTATAATGGCGAATAACAAAATTAAACATTAGGTAGAGTCAACTTTTACAGGATATATTCACTTTCGTAATGAAGATTCTAATTAACAAATAAGATTCCACCTGTTTAACCTTTTGAAGACGGCGGGTTTTGTGAGGAAAAGGCCCTTAAAGACGGCGCCTTAGGCGATGTTTACTTCCCCCTTTTTTTATCGCTGATTGATGGCACCATACATAGGCGTACAAAAGAAGCAGGATAGTTGCTGTGGATGGGGATGTTCCCGCAGTCAATGGGGATGTTCGCGGCTTAGAAAGTCCCTAAATACAAAGAGTCTCCCTTTCTTAGGGAAACATATTTTCTTGGAGATCTCAATTACGATTTCAGTACAAGAAAATTTGAGAAATTTATTTATTTTATTTTTTTAAAAAAGAAATTATTTCCTAACAATTTAAGCTGCTTTTCACCTAGATTTCCTTTTTCAATATTATTAAGAGCATTGAGAGAAATAGCACAAAACAATGATGATAATATAAAACATTGCATAAAAAAATGAAACGCTTATTTCATTGTAGACAAAGGTACACACAATAAACTAACCAAATTTAATTGATATTATTCAAGTAAAATTTATTTATATTTTGATTTTCAGTAATTTTTTTTAAAATAGATATAAAATATTTTAAATTTATTTTTAATTCTTTTAAATGCAGGAATTTGATACACACCTGGTGTTAAAACTTAAAATAATCAAATTAGAAATAAGAAGAAAATAATATGATACTTCATAAATTGCACGTAATTATAATCAGTAATACAAAATAAAATAAAAAGCAAAATTGCTGATCCTGTCTCTTGATGTTATAATGTAAAATTCAGACTTTCTCAAATCGATAATGAAGTAAGTTTAAAAGCTCTTATAAGTATTCACAGCATTTGTATAACAATAGACATATCATCATAAATAAACTATGCTCTTTTGGAAACTTCATTATTACTTAATTTATAATTGTTTTTCTCTTTTAGAACATGCCAGAGAAATCTTAAAAATTTAAACACTCTTAAGAATTTTCTTATATATCTTCCATGAAGGAATGATACATTTGATGTATAATTGTCATTTTTTATTGTTCCATAATCCATTATACTGTGATACATTAATATTTATAATATTGAATGAATCCTAAGATTAAGTCTAAATTTTATTAACAAGCATTTTTCAAAAATGAAAACTTTATTTTTCTTTGATCTAATTCTTCCTATATATGCTGAAAATTATGATAAAATATTCACTATGGCAAATAAATGAGATGAATAAAAAGCAAAACCATTAAAAAAAAGGTGTTTCGCATTATGCTCTAAAATGTGAGTATCCTAAGGCTATAAATGTTGGCCTTTGTTAAATAGTGCCACATTGTAGTTTCCACATGTTTTGACGGTTAGGTCAAACAAAAGGTGACGATTAGGTGTTCCAACATGTAGCAGAGCTGATACGCATTAAATCAAAATCCTTACGTTGCCGCGGTGTGGAAATTAGAAGTGGACGCTCTAGCTCGGCTATCGTTCTCGTTACTTGTTTAAATTATGAGGTCCGTCTTATTACTTTGTCCCTTATGTTACTTGTAAATGAAATATTAATAATTTATCAGTTTACCTACGTGTTCCTAAAAATAAATTCTTTAAATGCACATAAGAAATTTAAAATTATTTTTTTCCCAATAGTAATAAATGTTTCAATTAGTAAAAAAGAGGAAATGCTTTGAATTTTTAGAATACTTCTAGTAAAACGCAAACAATAAGCTGATATCGAAGACAAAATATTATGACTGCAAACATTTTTAAGTTGCCGAGGAGCTTCATGTATCTCGGTAATCTTGTTTATATAAAAGGAATATATGATTCTTATTTGTACTTAATTGTTTTGCAAGTAATGACAACATACTGGAGCTTCTTACCTTTTTTTCACTTTTCGTACAAAAAGTTATATTCTTAACCTTTAGATAATCCTTACTTTTTATTTAAAATTTCAAAAGAATTGCATAATATTGTTTTAATTCTAAGATTACTGCTCTGATTTTTGTGCGATAATATACTGATTTTTGTGTGTGATTTTGTGCATATGATAGAGCCAAAGCCAATACATTCCTACGAAGACAACTCTTTCGATCAACATTCAAAATAATTACAAAAACCTTTCCTTCTCAACGCACAGACTCCTCAATCGGTTTAGAAAAAACTGACAACAATTTTTCTTTACTTTCTTCAAAACCAAGGAAAACTTTAGCTTCAAATATCGTTTTTTCCCTCCCCCCCACTTCGTCTGGACAGTCCCCTAAGTGACTGGGTCCTTTTTACATTATCTCTCAAAATCTAACACAATATCAGTTCACTGAACGGTTATTTTCAGTTTCCCGATAACGTTCGCAAAGTAGAAGGCCTTCTTTTAAGTTCGTTGGCATAGTTTCTATTTATCCTATGTCCGACAATGTAACAGAAAAGGAAATCACTTTCTAAAGCTTTATTACGGCAATAAGAGGAAGAACCACGGAAGAATAGTTTTCCGGCTACATGAAAGCAACCTTGAAGATTTACAAGAAGGCAGATGTGCATTTCTAAAATTGATTACACCAAAAATTCATATGATAATCAATAATGACCAAAACCTGAAAGAATCAACAATAATCAAGAGGGAGAAGCATTCTTTGTATATATGAAAGCTTTTACAACTTGTTTTTCATGCTCATTTACAAGAGCCATTTGATTCTCTATTCAGAGTTTCAAACGTTCGGGTGCCTTAGAACGCACCCGAACATTCCTTTCTTTGTACTATCGTACATAAAAAGTGTGACTCATGAATAAATAGGCGAGAAAAAAAAAAGAAACCGAACAAATTTTTTTTATTTCAATGTAACTATCTGTTAGATTCTGATTACATTTATTTTTCAAATATATTTTAGAGTATTTTGCAAATTTTATCGTAATTATTATTATTAAAGAAACTTATTATATTTTTTTAAAAAAAAAAAACTTCTTTTAAGTTTCGAAAAATCAGGAAATCCAACACTGTAGAACTTTTAAAGTATAATATATAACAAAAGCAAAAATTTTATTCTTGCTTCTAAGGTTTTTGTATAAATCGGGGAATTTTTCTTATGCTAAAGAATTTGTAATATTCGTCTCCTACAAATTTGAAAGAAAAAATATCGGAATTAATAGTTTTTGTTTCGAAGACTCAACTTTTATACATCAATTGTCATAATAAAAAAATGTCGGAAATAGTTTCTTGCTTTTATAAATTCGAAAGACTACAATGTACAGTTTTAAAAATCTATAACAAATATTTTTGTAATTTTTTTTTGTTGCAAATATTGTTTTCTTTTTTTTTTGTTGTTTATACACGATTAAAAAAAAGTGTTTTTTTTTTGATGTTTCGATATAAAATTCTTAAAAACTGTTTTTCAATAAGCATAACTTAAGATAACAATAAAAATATGCTTCTGTACAGCAATACATTGTGTAATTATGCACAAATTTTCATCAAAAACAGAATGCAAAAATTGCTTCAAATTCTCCACAAATATATTTTAAGTAGTTTTACAGGTATAAAAGTTAATAAAAATGTAGAACTGAGGTATTTTTAAATCTGCAAAATGCATAGCAATACGTGTATTAGTAAAAAAACATTCATTATGAAAATATGTAATTATATTTTTTAGAATGAAAAAAATAAAATAAAAATCATAAATAAAAATCACCACTTAAAGTTATAACCCTTTTTTGAATAAATTTTGGAAATAAAATTTTTGTGTAACATATATTTCTTAGTAATATTTATATATATTATTATTTGAATAATAAAGTAAAGTGGAACCTTTTAATAATAAAGTGGAACTAGAAATTAAAAATTTATTTCCAAATATTTAAATATTGTTTAAGTTCAACATATTAATCCAATAATTTCATTACAGCGGCTCCTTTTATCACATTATTTCCTGTAAAAGGTAAAATTGTCGCTTTATGGGTTATTTGTGGGTCGTTCCAGATTTTTTTTATTTTGTTCTTCGGAGACAACCTCATCATCAACCTCTCGACTCAAATTTAAAGATTGATCTAAATCATCTTCCTCATTTTCTAACTCACAATCAGAATCAGAATCATCAAAAATTTCGTCTCTAAATCAGCGAAAATATTCTGAATCTCTTCCGCGGTAAGTTCTCTTTTACGTTTAGGCATTTTTTTTTAAAAAAATCAAATTAATTTAAAATGAAATGATTAAGTAATCGAGATGACAAAATCACTTACAAAAATAACTATGCACTCACCGCTAGTGAGAATTTGAGTATGAAGGAAAAAAGAGGGATTTTTAGGTAAGGGTGAAAGAGGAAACTCCACCCCCCCTTCCTTCTGAATACAAAAGAAACCGGTCAAGCAGATGATGTTCCGGGGCTATAATAGGCCTCATGCTGATTCGAAAGCTGTTTACAGGGGAAAGCACGGCTTGGCCGCTACATCGGTCTGCGCCGGCTTTTAAGGGTATATTCCTTTTGGCCTGTAGATCGGCCAGCCGTACTCAAAAGGTTAAGAAAAAAATGTTTAACATTGGTTTAGTTCGATAGAGTCACAGTTTATTGTTTCACGAATTTCTATTGAAGTAACAAAATGTCATTATCTTGTGTCTTCTTTAGGTAATGAAATGATAGTTTTAGTGGCGGACATAAGAAAAACAAATTAACGGAATTGGGAATCCCGTATACAACTTTGAAAGAAAGAATTATAGCCCAATACGAAAACTCTGAATCGATTAGATTACGTGCGTTGATTTTCAATTTGTTACTTGGCGTTAAGGATCCCTAAGACTTACTGCCTGAAATATAGGATTTCGCTGCAGAAAAGATTCGGTATTCTATTCGTTGGACGCTATGGTTACAAAAATTATCTATTTTCATTCAGTTGATGGTAAATGTAAGCAAAGGCTGTGGATAAGATTGTAGAGTTTTTACACGTTCTCAGAAAATGGAAATCAAAACTTTTTTTGACGTTCACCCGGAAGTTACACGTTTCAATAATAATATAGAGATTAAGATAGTTTAATTTATATATACTTTAAATGATTTACAAAGGTAATTTAACAGAAATAATTCTCGGGCTCGACAGCAACACAAAAAGAGTATATTTCGAGACAGAACTATGTATTTTAATACCATTTTAAAATTCGTGAGAAAGCAAATAAGTATGTATTCAATTGCTCATTTACGGGAATCTTAATAACCCAAATGTAATAGCGGCTAGAAATCTAGTAGTTGAACTTAAAGGAATAATTGTAACAGAATTCAAAAATACTTAATTTATAATAGGGTATAAGTATCAATCTATACTGAAACATTTTTACGTAAATCGTTTAAACTATAAAGCTTAACATTGTTTGCTGCTAACAGTTCTGAAATTAAAAACGTAAGAAAGATCAGATTAATATTGCTTAGAATACAAGTATTTTAGACATTTGTAATAGTTGATATCACGAAGCCTATAACTAGAATATTTTAATACATGATTATAATTTGGTGATTGTTGTTAGAAATATTAAATAAATTGACATTCATACTTTATGAAATGTCTGTGGTATTAGGACCGATGGTTAATTAAGTAGAAACTTACTGCGTACCAATAACACTAGGTATCATAAAATAGTCTTCAATTATTCTAAACTGATGAAACCAGTGATGAACTCTGCTTGTACTTAATGAAATATTATCCATTGCATCATTACTTGAAGACCGTCTAAAATACGTATATTACTTTCAGATAAGCTCGAGTACGTTCGAAAATAGTTTCAGTGTTTAATACGAAGAGCGAGTAGAGTTTAAAATAGTAGTCGGTCGAATCTGATACATCTAGTTGCCAAATCTGACGTTACCTGTCGAATATGTGGGGATATGGTAAGTTTACTACTACGAGTTTAACTGAGATAGGCCCTATTATCTTTTACCCAATATACAGGATTTCAATTAAGCTTTCACAGGAAAACTATTTTTTTCGAAGCTAGATTTAAAGCTCACTTACTTTCAAATACCTATGGAAGAAACGGATAAAGCTAAAACAGCTGTTGAAGTTCCCATGAACTTATTCGAATTCCTGCATATGCCGTTCCGCTTAAATAACGCTGCAAAAGCATTTCCGTAATTCATCTTCGAGGTGTTATAGTTGAAATGTTTTCCATAACTTGATGACATATTTAATGCTTCGGATAATGAGGAGCCCAATTTATGTATTTTTTAAAACTTTTTTTTGAAAAATTAAATAGTTTTGGACTTGTATACGGTGTTTAGTAATGCGTTTTCGAAATGAAAAAATTTTAGGTTGTTAAGTAAAGGCTATATATATATATATATATATATATATATATATAAAGAGAAAGTTTAGTATTTTTTACGCTATTAATAACTCGAGACAGTGGCTATTCTAAAGGGATTTCTGCCTAACCTTAAATTTTATCATCTGTTTTTGACTTAAACAGTTGAAGTTCAAAACTCTTTGTATGCTTTAATCAAAAGAATTGCCAAAAAAGTAAAACCCTACCAAAGGATGTAGCTATAATAAAAAATTTGATTCCATTAAATAAACATTAGCTAAAGCAGACATGTTAATTAGGAAGCAGATATTTCACTGTATTCCAACGCTTCTAATATTGCCGTAGGAGCTGCATTTCAAAAGATAGTGAAATGTCACTTGGAATTGTTGGCAATTTTTTCTCACAGACTCAATAAAACTGAAAATAAATATAACACGTGTATTCAGGAATCGTTAGCTGCGTATTTGCAGTTTGATATTTCCAATAAATGCTTCAAGGACGTGCGCACATTATATTTCTAGATAATAAATTTTTAACTTTGGACTCTTTAAACAAAAGATGATAGTCTCTTTTCCCGTCTAGACATTTACCAGCATAGTTTTATGCTTATCTGCATAGTTTAATAAATTCATTTGCTTTACCGTCTCGTTTCATTTTAAATGAATTTAGTCCAGTATTGTCATCTATTTAGCAAAAACTTGAAATTATTTGGCATGATCCTGATTCCACAAGCATTTAAAAATGGCTAACAAGAAGAAAACAAAAATTGAAGGTATATCAGTAGTTTGAATTTAGTTTTATTATACTTTTACATATTTGTTTAATTAAAATTAGTTAATATAAAATTTTAGATGTGTTAATATAATGAAATTATGTTGTACATTTAATCAGTAATACATTTTTTTACTGCATTAAGACCAAATGTCTTTTATAATTGATTGCTTCAAAATTGTGTACATTTTAATTTAAGAAATGGCTGTATGTAATGTTTTGTATTACTATTTAGATGATGTACCTCAAATTGGGGGGCGGGGAATTTGCTCAAAAATATGGTCTGGGTCTGAAGTGATTATAACTCATTCAACTTTATTTTTCTGTGTCAAAACAGTATGAAATCAACAGGTTTTATGTGATCATTTAAAAAAAATATTTGTCCATTTTACAACAATAAGAAAATCAAGTCTTTTTGTTTGGGAATCGAATTTGATTTTTGAGCTAACTGACATTATATATTACTTTAACAATAACTGAACTAAAATAAATAGAAGGCATAGGAAAGTTGCTTTTATAATTTCCCTATAGTGAGGTTGACACTTTTAAACACACACAAAGCTAATTTTAAAAAATACGCAATTCAGTTTTTATTAATAATAAAAATATTTTTTGCTAACAAAATTATATATTTTGTTCTTTTGATAAAATACGTAACAAAACTTATTTTTAATGAAAAACGTTTCGTCACATACAAAGTGAATTATAAACCAATCCGTGTAATCTCAAAAAAGTTGTAAGTGATAATGAGAAAAATAACTTAATGAACACAATACTTGTAAAGAAAAACTATTTTAATTTACTTTTTTAGAGTAATCAGTGGATCATCAGTTAAAATATGAATAAAGAGGATTTGCTCTTTTAAGAAACTTAGTTACATAATTAAGGCCACTATTAAGTTACATAATTAAGGCCTGTGCGGCATTCCTACCCTTCTTAGATCATTTACGTGAGCTTATCGAAAAGAAAGTATTAATATAGTTCCCTCAAATTCCGAATAGATCATACTGTGCATATTCAGCTGTATCACTAATTCAAAGAGCAACAGCAACATTTGATAAATGCATAGACAGCAATAGTTTGGCAAAATTATCTCCATTATATAATATCAATTATAACTGGCAAAATAAGCATTTCATCAATGATGTAAGACTTTTCTTCCTCTGGCACTTTTTTATATTAAACTTTATCAGAGCTAAGAAAAGCTTTTCATTCATCGACCAAGAGCTTTTTAAAAAGTGCTTTTGCTTTTTGTATCACCTTAAATTTAATTAGAATTCCCGGGGTTTGTTAGCGAGTTCATTATGAAACATTTCTAAATGTCGTTTTAATTTATTAGATTTAATGTTGTCTGCTGCCAAACATTTTGGAGTGGATGATATACCGGGTCTTTCTTCTTCTTCATATTCTTAGGAATATTTTCTTGATTTTATTTTCACAAGCACGCTCGTGTGTGCATTTATTGATGCTTCATTATCGTTTAAATGCTACCTTGTACACAAATAAAAATTTATCAGTGTTTCTAATGCCATTAATTGCAGTTAACAAGTAATTTATACCACAAGATATGTTAGTATACATATTTGTTCACAATATATTTGATACCGATAGAAGAATCAAATTGACTAAGAGTGGGTGGAATTGAACATGGAGCAGTAGTATTATATGTAAAAGTAATATTTACAGATATTTTACCATTATGTTGTATTTGATGTTGTGAAACATTACTAGACATTTAATTTCGGAAGCTATTTAAAATAAATAATCTAATTGTTACTAAAACTAATCGAGCAAAACATATTTGCACTAAGTACGTAATATTTTCCAAAACTTCGGAATTAATGCTAATAATTCTGAAAATGGATTCTTAATTTGTCTTAACATTAATTTTAAGTTATTCTCTCATAATGTATGTGATTAAATATCTTTAAATAAAAGAATTCCTAAAAATTAATTTCAATCTAATATACAAACAAAATTATTTAAAAATAATTTTATGCCCCCTATATAGTAAATGCAAGATATTTGATGTCCCTGTGAATAAAAATATCTTCATCCAATTTTTGTGACTTTATACGAATTACAAATAGAGAGATTAAGGAGAGAGGATAGAAAAAAAGTATACTGCAAAGTCTTTTAAACATTAAAAAAAAAACAAAAAATGTCGATGGATAAAAAGTTATCTCAAGAATTCATTCTGTCTATATATCTAGGTCTCTTTGAGAAATTTTTCTCGATGGTTAACATTAAAGAACTAACAGCACACTATTCTCACACTCAAGTATTATATTAAATATTTTTATTTTGCGAGACGCTGTTTCTTAACAAAGGCTTCCTGTTACATCACGCCATACCTTACGCATGAATTATTCCATTTTGTTTCAGTTTCTTTTTCATGCCTTATTTAAATAAATATCTATTAGGAAATGATGCGAATAAAGTATATTGACTACGAGGAAAGGTGAGATGAGATCTTGGTACCTTTATTCATATTTCTTACTTTGCTTAGTATGATTTTGTCCATGGTCATGACGCATCATATATTCTTAAAAATTTATTTCCATCAAATATGTAAAGAAACAAAGAAATATCTTTCAATATGCTTTTAATTTTTTTTTTTCATTCAGAATAAAATACATTATGACGAAATATGCAAGCAAATAGTAATATCTATTACTATTATACATAAAATCTCATATCATGAAATGTCGATTGATGTTTAATCTATTCATGATTACACTCCAAATATTCATGTTACTCCTTCTGTGTAAAATAACTTATTTTAATAAAAATAATTTAAAGGAATGCGATTTCAAAATGTTTTGCAATGTACTGTAAGTTATCACAGGAATATTTATGTATAATTTATTAATGTTGACAATATGTATTTTTTCGGAAAGTTCCTTTAATAAACCATAGTCGATAACATTCAGGCATATGAATTGATTATATATTATTATCATTTCATTAGCCCTATAATTGTTATCATTGTATGAGATGGAATAAAAAGTTTGAGAGAGACGAGATATTGATATAATAATATATACTGCTGTTTGTAGAAAATGCAACACCATGAAAGAATCATCAGA
>BMAW01004579.1:23018-77173 GCA_019974015.1 Nephila pilipes | reverse complement strand
TACTAATAATTAGTGTTTTCTTAATGTACTAATAATTAGTGTTTTCTTAATATACTTAAGATTTTTACCTAATGTTGTGAAATAACAATAAGACACAACTTGATATAAATGTATTAATTAATCAATAATGAATATATTATTCAAATTCAAGACAACTAAATCTTAAGACTCAAATTTAATTTATGTCCCACATCGTCAAATACTCATTTAAATACGAACACTAGCTACAACATGAATTGGCAAAAATCATCTGCTACATAAAGGAGTAAAATTTAAGCGGTCAGTCTTATTTTTCATAACAATTAGTTCCATCTGGTAAACTCTTTCCATAAGCTTCATCTATTATTACAATAGATATGTGCTATATTTTAAGTCATTGCGCATTCGTATATATATTTTGGGAACGAAAGTGGATTCGTTGCAAGCAATAAAAAAAAAAGAGTATAATTGAGGTACAATATGTTATGAAATGCAGTAGTCAGTAAAGCGGATAAAATATACAACACAATTATGTATAAAATTATAAATCATAAAAGAAAAATGAAAGATTTTTTTTCTAATTTCTTGTAATGAACTTGTTATTACAAGAAATTAGAAAAAAACGAACAATGCTTGAAATTTTTTTAAGAAATTTAAAAATTTCGAAAAATACGAAAATGGAGAATAATGCATTAATTATTACAACATGCTCTAGACTGTTAATCTTGGTTATTCCAAAATTGTAGGCCTAACTATCCTCATCAACAAAATATATTAAAATAAGAGGTTATAACATCAAAAATATATATTGAAAACAATTCTGAAAATTTGAATCTAAGAAATAAAATTCAAAAAAACCACAAAAAGTTTAAAATTTTATAAAAGCCAAATGCTAAAAAATCAAAAACAATAATTTAAAAACTAAAGAAAAAATCAAGATTCTCCAAGTATAGCAATCCATTTTTTTAATATCACATACAGTAACATAAAGAAATGCAAACATATTTATAAATTTACATAACATAAACAAATTAAATTTTGAAAAGTTGTAACTTTATAATTAATTCGAAAATTATTAAAACAAATTCGGAAAAGAAAATTATCCAGTTCACTACATACGATACTGCTATTTTGATAGGGACAAATAGGACTATATTGTGAAGGAATGAATCCAAGTGCTGCAGTTCGATAACTGATTGCAACTGACGTTGAAGGACGCCATTTTGACATGAAACTACTGTTGCGTTGAGGACAATTTGTTATCCCTGTTTCGACGACTCTGCTCCTAGGTTGTCCTGTGAGATCAGTGAAAATATATGGAGCGTCGGATGAAGCTCGTTAACTTCGATTAGAGACTGCGGGGCTAATTGAGCTCAAAGCAGAACCATATCTCTTCGTAAGCATCTCCCTGCACTTAGGTACAAGAAAATAATAGGAGTTAGCCCTCCTTCCATTCACCTTGAGTAACATGCATATTACGCATAGTGATACAAAAAGGGTATGTGTTAGCGCTTACTATATAGATGGTTCAGTTATGGAGATGAAATTATTTTAGCATTTTTTCCCCTCTCTTATCTATTTATATAAAAATAAATGTTCATCAAACTTAGTTTTCAAGAGACTTTTAGTGGCTTATTTAATACATATTATTAGTTGTAATAAAATTACTTTTTATGATGAGTGTTTCATATTTAATACATTTTACAATATGTCGTACTTTTAATATCATTAAAATTTGTTATATTTGTATAACATATGATTGATAGATTTCGGGTTCACTTTGACTGTATGCCACTTCATTTATGCATTCAAAGAATACAATTAAAATGATTGACTAAGGAATATTTGATATTAGTAATACAATCCTTGAAATAGCAAATACCAATTTTTAATAAAATCTTGAAACTATTATACAGCTTGTATTTGTTTTTCAAAAAAGGATTTAGTTAATTTGACTACTATAATACTGAAAGGAATTTCGAATTATTTTTTTTACAAATTTTTAGAAGAAATTTTCTTACGTTTTGTGAAATAAAAGAAAACATTTCAAAAATGTGTTATTTTAATTTCACTATTTTTTTCATAA
The DNA here is from genome assembly GCA_019974015.1 of Nephila pilipes. Taxonomy (NCBI): domain Eukaryota; kingdom Metazoa; phylum Arthropoda; class Arachnida; order Araneae; family Nephilidae; genus Nephila; species Nephila pilipes. The sequence goes on along the minus strand of BMAW01004579.1, from coordinate 75,108 downwards.
CCGTAATCTAATGCAGTATTGTACACTCGCAAGAAAGAAATATACTAAAAATTGAAGAAATTATTACCACAGATGTGTTTATGACACTATTATATTGTATTTCGTTCATGTTACTAAGAAAATTTTAGATACTTTATACTGGTAATTCATTAATAATTGATTCATATATACTAGTATTTCTTAGGAAAGTTACAAATTGATCGATCTTTTATTTGAATAGCATTCCTAATTTTTTTTTCGTTTCTAAAAAAAATGTCAGCTTTTTAATTGAAAATAAAATGCATATGATTGATCTTCAAAGTCACATATCCAAAAATATGTTGTTTTGAACGAATGTATGTAATAGTTGTACTTTGTTTTCCAATAAAAATACACTCTAAATACAAGACTAAACTTTCAATTTGTCCCAATAACTGAATATTTCAACAGAATATTGAAAAATAAACAAGGAAGGAAAATAGTTTCATCGCTGAAATAGTTCTTAAGAACGTTTGTGAGTGGAAAAACGATTTCGAGTTTTTAATCATTTTAGAATAGCTTTGAAAATTTCAAGAAATCAAATGCTTAAAATTTGCCTTTTTGATGTAACAATCATTTTCTTCTCATTCTACTACACCAACATATTAATTCCTAATGCACATATGTTAATTGGTAACTATAAAAATTATATTAGTCACTTATATAATTAAATTTCAGATGTTCCTGACTTTCCATCCTCTTTGATGTTACGTAATAGTGTAATGATATTTCAATAGTATTACCATTGTTCAAAAACTAACTTAATTCAATGTAACAAGAAAATCTAAGTTTATAATTAAATAATAATGTGATGCCCCATAATGAATTAGAGTTTATTGTTATTTCTTTGAAAATTAGTTTAAAATTAGCTTAATTTTTATAATGGTAACATGAAATAATAAAATAAAAGACTGATCAAAAACGCATCAATCAATAAAAAATACGGCCGCTAAACAAAAGAATTCACAAAGTTTTTGTTTCTGAAGATCAACTTTAGACTTAGATCCTGGGCGAAATTGGTTCCTTATATCCAACAGAGAAATTCTTGGAATGTACCCGTGCCTTAAATTCTTAAGAGGTACTTCGTTTTATGTTTTTCTTTCTAAATTTTGGTCGATTTTTTTTTTTGGGGGGGAGGGGGGCATCTCTTTCGAAAGAAGTCTTATAATCGAAAATAATAGAACTGTATAGTATTTCGCTTTCATTGGTTCATTTTGAGGTATTCTAAAGGCTTTGGATTGAAAATGGAGATTTAAAATTTTCTACCATAAATTATTCTCTTCTTTATAAAGAAATAAGATAAAATTTCATAAAATATAGACAAAGTAAAACTTCATTCATAAGTTGTAAAACAAACAAAACACACACACACACACACATATATATATATGACAAAGTGTACCAGTTGGTAATATTCTAACTAATCTGTATTTATATTTTTGTGAAAAAACCGTAAAAATAAAATGTATTTTGTTATCGATAAATTGAGGACCTAATCAATAATAATTATTGATATGTAAACAAATAAAATTTCTCTTTTTTATTTTAAATAAATAAAATAAAACCAATATTTTTATCTTACCTAAATATTTAAATTTTATTCAGGATAATGAAAAAAAATCGAACAGAATTTTTAGATGTAAATCTGAAAATTATGTTTAACAAACAATGCAACAATGTATAAGGTAGATAATATTTTTATAAATTAGACATTAAAGTCTATTTCAGGAAATTCTCCTCTTTGAGCATTCAGAAATATAATTATATATTATATACATTTTAATAATAATTTAGTAACTCAAATGGTTGAAGAAATTAAACGTATTAAGAAGTTATTTAATAACTACTTGAAATAATTACCCAGTAAATTTTTGAAACCAGATTTTATTCTTGAAAATTATGAGAACAATTATTTTTTTGTTTATTACTTTTAGTTTTCTTATATTTTTTTGTTATGTGAAAAATAATTTCTCTACTATTGAGTAATATATATATAAATCCAAAAAATAAGAAGGTAAAACAGTGTGAACGAAGAAAATGCATAAAAATAAATATTCATGATTAATTATACAAAAAAAAATATTATACAGTGTAAATAATTTTTTTTAAATATTATATTAAAAAAAATATTATTATTTGGAATAGATAATTCCAAAGGAAAGAAAATTAATTGAAAAAATAAATTGATAAGTACCAAAAAAGCATTTTTTTCATTGAAAACTGTAAGAACTCAACATTGAAAAAAAAAGCAAATATTGGAGCTTAATATTTAATGTCGTAACAGGTTTTAGGTTGTCAGGCTATATTATTCTATAAGTATTGTACAAACCATTCCCATCAACAAATACCGTTATAGAACAAAAGATACTTCGGAATCAAGTGAAATTATTTTTATCTATAAAATTATAATAAGGGAAATATAAATATATATTTGGAAGACTATTGCCATAAATCAAAAAAATTTAAATAAATGTGATGTTGCATTTGCGGATTAAAAAATCTAAGCTTTATATTTTGAGAGTCGATACCTAAATATTTATTTGATTGGAGTATAGACTGAGACTAGATCTGAGTATAGACTTATGAATTTCATATCCGATATATTTAATTTACTACTTTCAAATTCATTTCCAACATTGATTTTCATGTCAGAATCGTAGATAACTACATGTTATTGTTTATAGAAGTTCCAATTTTTCACATTGCTCTATGTCGAAATATTGAAAGAGACACATGGTTCGATGTTTTCTATACTATTCGAATTATTAATATTTTTCACAACTACGCTCAATACTACAAAATCTCTTATGAATGTGTGTGCATGAGATAAGTCTTATAAAACACTAAATGAATACATCTCCTACTATTCGATATACGTAAATTGCTTTTGTGTAAAATTACATGAAATTTCTTAAATTTATCGAATATTTCCGTCAATTGTTCAATTTCCTTTCATACGAATTCAATTCATTGTCAGGGTTTGTTACTATTTATATTAAATATTATACTTAACATCTGTAAGTCTTATATAAAATGAATTGATTACCATCGGTTTCGAAGAAAAGGAGCGTATTTTCATCAAATTTAATACCAAGGTGGGAAATACAACTATAACTATAAAATACTAGCCAACCTGTCTTCTTCTTTCAACAATTGATCTATGTTCATGGGCTTATGTCATTCCTCACGTATTACATGAACGTCTGAACGAAAATAAGCACCGCATACACATAAATGTGATGATTATTTAATGCAATACCGCAAAATAATTCTGGGTGCTATTGTATTTCATTTTACGCATATAGTTACCTTGCGATTTCCCAAAAGTATTCCCAAGATCACATCAACATTGAAAGTTCTAGCTATCTGTTTTAGAATTACATTTTACCTTTTTTTATTCTGACATCTTTTCACCGTGAAAAGGAAATCTTTCGCCAGATGTTGTCAGGGATTTCACTTTTCCCTCATGTCCCTTTCGCAACATTTGACTACTGCACTGATGAAATCTTTCAGCGTTTGATTACTTTGAAAGCTGAGAGGGGGAAAAGCAGTTGTTTCCTTTCATGACTGTTCCAAAGTGTCAAGTTTCTAACTGGGAAAAGTTTCTTATTTGTGTAAACAAGAAAGTGCAAAGTCTGATAGTCGCAATGCAATAGCTACGATAAATATATTGGTTTGATCTTTTATTTATGAATTATGTAAGGTCGGAAAGAATTTATATGAGTACTTGTCTTCAGTAATGAAATGTGGATTTATTATAATGCGATAGGAATATGTTGAATTCAAAGAAATAAATTATTCAGTTTGCATAAAACTCTAAGTTTATTTTATTTGTAAATAAATGTAATAGATATATTTCAGTGTCCCAGAAATTTCAATATTTTTTTAAAAAACTTCAGCTTATTTCAGTTATCTATGTGTAAAAAATAATACGTATCTCAGTTTTAGCAGTTACAGCACTTTGAAGATAATTATAGTATTATCTTGTTATACGTAATGTAAAAATAGAGATTTTTTCACACTGAAATGATTTATTTTAAGAATTGAAAATTAGTACCTTATTTTTAATTTATGTTTCTATGGTTTTTTTTTTTTTTATTTTTGCTTAGAGGCCGCGGCTGCTTAATGGTCATGGTCGTGAAATCGCGGTTTGCGATATTCGTCGAGACGAAGGTTCGAATCTTGAATTCATTGTCCTCATTGTAATTGGGGCTATTGGAGATTAAATCTGTCGTGACTCAAAGTCTTCTCATTGGTGTGGTAAGGAAGATAGACAAGAGCGGTGCGAACTCAATTGTCGTTTTCATCAATTAACCAAAGTTCAAAATTAAAAAGTCCAACGCCAATAGCTTTCGTGTTGTTTCTAGAGCGACGTTAAAAATACCTATCAAACCAACCTTATTTTGTCTTAGTGTTAAGACAGTATTATTATATGAATTTATGAGTTTAATCAATTGCCACAAGAATTTATTCATATTAGCGCAGTACAAAATCGTATCATCAAATGAACAACTGCAATTTAGAAGCGAAACTACACTAAACCTCATATTTATAAGGCATTCCATATTTCTGGAATATTGAGTTAAGAAGTAGCTGTGTACTAGAGTATGCAAAACACTTAATGAATATATGCTAAGCAACTAAATTGTGACATAATTTAAAATACTGAAACAAAATTAATGAGAGAAAAGAACCAAGACAAATTGCTATTAAAACGACGAATGTAACCAGGTCTCCTCAAATAGCGCCATAAATAAATTAACTTGATCTACCAATATCAAACTAACAGATTCTTACTAATACTGTAAAGTTGAGGCTGTCTCGACTTCTAAACTTCACTATGCAGCCGATAATTGGTAGCAATTCTCGACCTCGTCTTCAACTCTGGAACAATTGCCAAACGCTTGAACCACTCGACTTCTTTCGTGTGTCTCAAGCTTAATTTATATAATTCCTATCTCCCTCGTTTCACTTTATTTCTACCAGCTTGTAATTTAAATATTCAAGTTTCGTTTTTGGTTGGGCAAAGGTTGTTTAGAAAAAGTAATCAATCTTACTTAAAAGTCCCCAAGATTAGTGAAGAGAAAACCGCGAATAGTTCATCGTAACAGCATTATCCATCTTGTTAATCTGCGAAAGCTGTTTTCATCTGAAGTGGTCTGTAACTTGATGGAAATATTTTTGAGACCAACAATTTGCATAGATTTTTAATTATTATGATTCCACAAAGTATGTAAAAATGAATAAAAGCAACATTAATCGCTAAACATAAAACAATACAAAGAGAAACTATACTTAAGAGGAATCAGACAATGTGGACAAAAACATGTATGTTTTCTGATCATAAATACTTTAATCTGGTGAATACAGACGGTTTTTATCTATTGACAATATTATGGAAATAGAAAGACGTCAGATGTAGAGGCAGATATTTCATACTCGTTCGCAGCAGTTTTAACTTATTGCAAAATACGTATTATAACTGCGACTACTAATATGAGCAACGAGAATTATCTTCTCATTTGATGTACCAATGGTAACTAAGTGGTCATGAAGAGCTTGCTATTGGTGTTGTTTTTGTAAAGTCCTGCGTTCCAATCCTCATGCCGCTAAAGATCCTAAGTTTAGCAGGACTGATACACTTTGAATCTGCCGAGAATCTAAAGCTACGGTTTCCTAGGAAAGAGGAGCCGATACCTGGTGGTTGCAATATTGCAGTTAATCACGTTATTTATTTTCCTAGACAAAACTAGATAATCTTAGTAAACTACAGCTTCCCCATTGATATATGTTCAGTTTGCCTTCAACGCTCTTTAAGAAACCCTGTCACGGCTTACACAGACAACGATTCAATAACATTACCATCGCAATATTGCAGTCACCAGATAACGGCTCCAATTTTCAAGGAAACCATAGTTTTTATTCTTCCGAGGCGTAATGTGGCATTTTGGAGATTGGGGTGCCGGCACAGTCCTCTAGAGGCTCAAAATTACAAAGTTCGCCCCCAGAAGCCCTCATGTTGATTGAAAGTGTGACGTTCATGAACGACCAATCAATGTCTGAGAATCTTAGATATGCAATTCTTAGCGTATACGAGTTCACTCACCAGTAGGAAGTAATAATTTTAATTCTCAGTAAGATAGGGCCACACTACTAGAGAGCCATGAAAGCCACCTGATTCCACAAAATTAAACAGTATAAGGGTAGACAATGCTTGGTGCGATCTTATTCAAAAACAAATGTTTACAAATAGGAGACAGTATTATTCATTTGAACACATGTGCTGTTTGAAATGTTTTTGATCCTGAATATTTGAAAACTCTTGTAGAAAGTATGCCAAGAAGAATGAATTACTATCCCTTAATATTTTGATAATTGTAAAAATGCAGAAAAGCTATATATGAAGAAGTAATATATATATATATATTCACTTATAGAATTGGGAAATTGTTGAAAAGATATTTTCCCAATTTTTTTTTTTATTCCATAAGAAAGAAAATTAAAGAAATCTAAAAATATTGTAAGTAATTGGTAAAGTTTGTTTCCAATTTACTAATAATTTCCAGTATTATTTTAAAATAAAATATCTCTAGTCCTTTCACTTATGAAATTCAATGTACTACTGTTATTCTTTTAGAAAATGTATACACATGAGGATGAAAATTGATATGGATGGAAATCCATCCAGATTCATCCGTGGATGAAAATCCATCCAGACATATGAGACATTTGATTCATCAGAATACATTACATTACAAGACAAGAAAGAACTATCTGAAACTGTATGGTTAAAATTTTGTGGGCAAGGTATAGTTTAAGTCTAAATTAAGTTTATATTCCACTTAATACTTTAGCAAAATATTACAATATATTCTAATTTTTTATCTCATAAGATTTAAATAATCACATATGAATAAAAAAAATTGTGTTAAATGGTTTAATTTTGTTACACAGTGAAATAACTCTTCCATAGCTTTAAAGATAAATATTTCGAAAATAGTTTCTTAATACTTTTAAATTAGATACTTCTAAATAAGAACATTCCTTTAAACCTCCTTTCCTTTTAAATCTGAAATTTCTATTAAATGTACACTTTTAAATAAAAGAACTATCTTTTATAAAAGCAAAAGGAAAGGGAAAAATTGTTTAAATTTTTTAAGGGGAAAAATTTTAAATTAAAATTTTTTTAAAAAACATTTTTAAGGGAAAAATTGTTCTTATTTAGAAGTATGACTTCTATATAAGAACAATTTTTCCCTGTTAAAATGGAAACATTTTGATCTATATTAGATGCATTAGATAAAATTTGGTTTATATATATTCTAGTCAATGTGTGCGTATGTGTGTGTAGCAAATAATTTACATAGATCTATTTTGTTACATAGCTAATTTTCATATTTGCTTTAATTATTAATTACTTTAACTGAGAAAACACATAAATATTTTTCATAAACTTCACCCTATTTCTTTTTGCTTTCCTACCCCATTCGTCTTACAATATCTGGATTGCATAAGCAGCGTTAAGTATTGAAAAAATTGAGAAGTAATATATATTTTTCAATTAAAATGTAATATGGTTACATCCATTACTATTTTAACGTTTTCCTATGACATATTTCCTATGACATATGCCCTAACTGAACATATTTACACGTTCTAAAAAATATCATGTATAAAAAGTATCATGCATAAAGAGTATCCTTTTACGTTTTTCTATCTCTCTTGGACATCATTATTCGTAACATTTTTTAATAAAATGTTTATTTATTCTCCAGTTTTTCCTCCTATAATAACTGCCAATTTTTCTTTGTTATTACAGGGAACTTTTTTAAAAAAATATTTTTGCTAAGTTTAGTAAAGTATTTTACAATTTTGTTTAGAATAGTCGTCTCTTGTATAGCTTATTCTGATTATAAGACAGATTTGCATTCAGGAAAACAAGGAACACAACCCTTGCAACCAGGTCATTAATATTGTACGATAAACACACTATCAATCTCCTAGTTTCTTCTTTGCATATATTGGCAGCATCTAACTATTAGAAATATCTGCTCCAGCTTTTTTTTCCATTAAAATACAAGCTTATATCTACTTTATTTTATTTCTTACCTGAAATTTTGGTTTCATATTGCATATTTGAAAAGGAGTGCTCTCGGAGTTATACTTTATGGTCATAATGTGGAAGAAATATTCCATATCTGGTTGAAAACTAAATAATGAGGAAAATATTTTTCTATCTAGCAAGGCATATTCTAACGAGCATTATTTTAGTTCAAGAATTTTAAACTCATTTCTAAGTACTTCTTCGCATTTTAATTATATGATCGTGAAGATCCAATCAATTAAACTTTCATTTTTTATGTAAAGAAAAAATATTTCTAAAAGCCTGAAAAGGATTTACAAATAGCATATTTATTGATATGAGTATTATGTTGAAGAAAAATAATTAAAATCCAAGGAAACTGTCTTCATTTGAATTTAGAAATTGGTCTATTAAATCCATTCAGGAGATCACGGTTAAAATATCAAAATACAAATGAATCAAAGTGAATGTAGCCATAAATCGCATGTGAATCAAATAACATATATAAGAATGCGTTTATATATTGAGTTATCACTTTCTCTCGTAAAAGTGTAATTTGAAATATTTTTATCTTTTATTAATTGAAGGGAGACAAAAGATACAGAAATGATAGACAAACAGTGGATATTCCTAGAGAATAATTGTAAAAAAAAGTTTTTTATACTATTTTAGTGCGATTTAGGCTTTGTTATTTACTCTACGAGAGATTAAGTACTTAAATATCTACTATAAATGGTGCTGTTACCAGTAAGTCTACAGTTGAGAAATATTATTTTAAAATATCACATACCAAAGCTATTTGCGAAAAGGGGGAACTTATTATTGCTCAACTAATGAGGACTAAAACTGCTGAAATTATGGTTACGTGCCTTAAGAAGAATCCAATCCTTAATTATTTATTCAAACTTAAATTCTCGGATATTTAATAGTGGGAGATGCCAGTTCTTTTAGATCCTGTTGTAATTCTGAAAGATGAGGAAGCAGTCCACTCTCATGAAAAAGGTGTCTCTAACTTTGCAGACATCCTTTCATGGTGTTTTTCCTTGTTTTTAGCGTATTATGTCCTGATCATTCAGCAAAGATCATCTCAAGTTGATATAATTTTCCCTTTCATAACCACGACCTTGTGTTTAGCACTGTACATCTCATGTGGATTCAATGTCATAAATTTCAACCAACCATCTAAGCTTTGCTTATTTTATGGTAACTCTGACTGGGTTTAAATATGACATCTCATTTTTAAGTGTTTCTCAAATGGATAAAAGTGATTTGCTTAGTTTTTCAGACATGCATGTTTGCTTTTTCTTACAAAAGACGTCAATTTACCTGACTATGTCTAGTATCAACCCATATCACTAACACACATATAATTATATGAAAATAAATTTCTGGATGGTCTGTAATTTAAATAGTGTTCCCGTCTAGCTCCAGATAATGATATTTATATAAAATGTTTTTCTAGCCTTTTGTTTTTTAATGGTGCAATTTGGATCCATGGATGCATGTTATTACTATAAAAGAGATTCGAAAAAGTTTTTAAGAGCTCATTCTTTACTATCTTGTTGGAAATAATAACCATTTGAAAGATGCAGAATCTTTAATCCGTAAACATACATTCAACATTTGATACAATCTGTATACACACATACAATCAAAGTAGATGATGGCCAAACAGATGTTTCTAGTACAAAAGAAGAAACCATGCGATAATCGTCTTTCTTTGTTAGCTATGTCAAAACTGAATCGTGTTAATTCCTTCTCAATTCCTCGAAAGAATGAAATTTTAAAGCACCTAGTTCAGATTTTGTGTTATTCTATAATTTTTTTCAACTAATTATCAAGTAACACATAAACAAGTTATTCATTATTTGGTTTTCAGCTGATTATGACTATTTTAACAATAGTCAAAAATAATTTGGTAATCTTCCTGTCAGATTTGTGCCAAAGTTTTAGAAAATAAACAAAAAAAGCCAGATATAAGTTTTTATAGCAAAGAGAAAATAGGTACTTCTGATAAATTATTTGTGTGTTTACACGTGCAGCGACATGTGCAGCGCCAGAAGTTAAAATACCTTAAACACTAACACGAAGAGGGCGTTCCCTTAAGCCTAGTTGGTTAAAGCGTGACAAAAAGTGACGAGATTAACATTTTTCAGGGTCCAGGGTTCGAAACAGCAGCGGTTATTCAAGACCACCAACACTCTCTCCCCTTCCGCGGGGCCCAATCCCATATCCCGATGACACGGAAAAAACGCCGAACGCCAAACATGCATAGAAGAAACTATATACGAGATTTTTTTTTGTGTCTGTGTCGTAAGAAGATGTATCACTAGCAATTGATTTAAATTGCCAGAAGTATTTTAAAAATAAAGCAGTTTAAATTTTTAATTGAATTTTTTCTATTACGTTCCTTAGCATATAAATACATAATGCCAATTATATATATTATAGATTGGATGGGTGAAGGGGCAGGGACTCAAGAAAAAATGTGGGTTAAGTTACATAATAGTTATAGAAAAAATGGTCTCTCTTTCTATTAAAAATTAATTTGAAAATGCATGAAATATAACTCTACAAATTATATATATATATATATATATATATATGCCATGTTGTTCACTTGCTGTAACCGGAAATTATTGCAATTAAATCCTTGTGGGAATGTCTTGAACGATAAGTGAGAGGAAGATTTGAACAATATTTATGGCTAGCATAATTCATATATATTTGCTGAAAATAAACTAAGAAATACAGTTATTTTATATAAATATTCATATACATTTATTTCACATCGAAGTATTGTTGTTTGTAAATCCCGTGGGGTTCCAGTACTATATAAATGAAAATTATATTTCAAATTGAAAATTTTTGCATTATTTTATTTCCATTTGCATACCACTTAAATGCTTGTTAAGGAAGTCAGGTGTATTGGTGAAAAGTATTTTACATAATATATTTCAAATGAGTAGGATTCGCATAATTTTTGCAGATCGGTAACTAATAACACAGGAATATGTTTAGTATAAAAGTATCAAGATTTAAAGGTAAATTATTAAAGACAAAATCTACGCTAAAACTTGTTTATAATCTTGATTAAGGTCAATAAATTACAGAGAAATAATCCTTGATATGCAATTAACGATGCTTTTACGTTTATATGTATCTAAAAAAGAAAATGTAAAATTTCATTCGTTATTTCAAGCAAATTAAGATAATCGCCTTCTAATTTTTCATAAATCAACTATCTTATAATGAGCTCTGGTTAAAATCCTTATCTATGAATGTGATAACATTTTTATCTTTATGTTTCTTTTTATTTTGCATAATTTTTTGAAATATTTAAGAGTATAGTACGTAAAAAAGTGATTTAAAGAAGAATTTAAGGAAATTGTAATTTTAGACTTTTAAATGTTTTATTAACTTTTTAAAAACCTTTTTGTTAGCTTTATAAGTAGGCTACACAAACATCTATACTTACCGACTTAACAAAACGTTTGTTTACATTTTCAACGACATAAGATGAACATTGTCAAATTTGTAATAAGAATGGCACGAATTTTCACATTTGCAAGTCATGTGAGTTCACTTCACCAAAATTTGTTTTACGTCTTTTAGACATTATTATTAAGTGCCTGCCATCAACATCTAATATATTGAATTATAAGTAAACCAAAGGCATGAATTTATAAATTATTACAATAAGTAAGGTATTGAAATAGAATATTTATATACATATACATATAATTAATATTATATTATATACATATAATTAATATTATATTATATACATATAATTAATATTATATTATATCCAGATCTTTCTTAAGAATGTTAGATACAAATTTTCCTGAGAACAAGTGGTTTGTTACGGATTATTAGAGTTAGAAGGAAAAGTTTTGAAAGTTAATTTTGAAAATCTAAATGGTACTTAAAATAATAATTAGACTAACTATGTTCAAAACAGATATTTTTGAGCATACATCTCAAAGCATAATACTGTAATATGGAAATTGCTTCGGACAAATTTGAATAGGGTTGTAAAAAAAACTTTTATATCGTTAAAATATTTGTGTGTGTGGGTTAAACTCTTAAATTGTTAACATTTTAAAAGTAAATTTTTCAAGGAATATTTTGCCTTGTTATATAAAATGAATTCAATAGCTAATTATTTGGAATACGGAACGTTAGTTTCAGCATAAATTAGTTTTATCCAATTTCCATAAAGATAATTAAAATTTGAATTAAAACTCTAATTTTATATCAGATTTCCATCGCGATTTCTACGTAACAGGAAATTTTCTAAAAAAAAATTAACAATTGTACTATATTTAAGGGGGAAAAAACTATTTGTGTATTTGAGAACATTTTTAAGAATTATTTTACGTGTAAGAGTAAAAAAGAATATATATTTTTAAATATATATTATCGTTGCTTTCAGTAATATAAAGCTGTTGCATTATCTAAGATTATAAAGACACGAATATTAGCGATGGAGAAGGTTAGGGACTCCAATTTCGATTTCATCAAACTCCGTCTTTCTATACAAAGATGAGTGACATATATTTAATTGGTTTCTTCATGTGATGTAAGAAAGTGAGTACTAGTACAGATGTCGTCATCTGATTTTGAATTTTTAATTAGTTGTTTTATCATCAGTATTCTCCAACTAGCTCAATAGTGACTTTAAACGAAACAAACCCGATCAATATAACTTAATATTAGCTCATTTTTTTATCAGGAAAAAGTGTATGTTAGGGAACAATATCTACTAAATAAACAATTTGTTGTTGGATTATTTGTTTGTTAATGCCACCCAGAAGTAACATGACGGTTAATATTACGAAGGTCGTTCAGTAAAGCCTTAGAAATTCCAAGAGATGGCGCTCGTAGCATAGAAACGGAATGTTTTAGTACGCACCATGTCTCACTAGACAGCTGTCTAAGTCTTAGTTACTCGTATTCGTGATCATGACACCTCAAACATTCTTCTTCAAAACTTTTGTGGCCGATGACATAACCTTCACCTTCGTTGGAGCAAATTCACAGAAAGCAACCCAAGTTTGGAATTTTTCCTCAATATGTGCTGCATATTGATGAATCCATTTATCATCGACGGTGAAACTCCACGCAAAATGACGTCAATAACTCGACGCTGTAGCTATCAAACTTTAATGCAGCAGCAAATGACTATCAAATAAGAAATATCTTATGAATAAATATCAGTTTTGTTTTCGGGCCCAAATAACAGATGATAATCACCTTAATCTGTCTTAAAATACAAGTACGTTTTGAATCACCTTCATACAGTGACGAGGATGATACCTGACCAGACACCAGTGTTTCTTAACTTTCTTGTCATTCAAACATGATGGCATGAATCTTAGACAGATTTAACTTGCATTAACTCCTGTAAATGGTAACATTTTAGTGGCATCATGACGAGAACATAATCTGAACTGAAACAAAGGCGGCTGTGTGCACGTGTTCTTGACCACTTCCACAGCCATAAATAAATATTTGGAGTTAACACAAAAATATATAATTATGTATACATAGCTTATTACGGTGTTTAAATTCAATATATAATCAAAATATCTATCAAAAGTATATTTACAATTCAATGGTCAATAGGTATATTATTTCAAAAAGAGTTTAAATACATTTGCATTTATAAAAATGGAATGCATTACTAAGATGTTCATAACAATGATAAAAATAATGACAAAAAGAGAGGAAAAAGTAATACTAATAAAAAATAAAAGAAGATTTTATAACAACATAAAACATGATTTTCATAACTATTTCTTAATTCTCTATGTATCGTAAAGTTTAGCCAATAATAAAATATTGTATATTAATATGAAAGTTTTAAAGGACTTTTCACTGCTGAAAAATTATCTTTCTCTATTTCTACGTATTTCTTGAAGAAAAAAGTAAGGATCATAGTGTTAGTAAATATTTTCAAAAATATCTAAGAATTTTTTAAGTAAAGATACGAACATCTTCATAAATTAATTATAATTAACTTTGTTAATATTCTGAAATTTATGAACGTGCACTTATATATCCTCTTAAGTGTTTCCATTGGCGAGGTGTAGAAGTTAGAAGAGGGAAGTGCCAGCTCAGGTATCGTCCTCGTCACTTGACCGAGAATCAGAATTACAAGGTCGGTCGCCAATAGCCCTAGTTGCTTCTAGTGAGACGTAAACAAAAACCGATAAAACAAATAATATACGTCCTAATTTAGATTTTAACACGGGAATAAACATGAATTAAATGGGCAGAAATATTTTTTTAAAAAATATTCTAATGTCACAAATAATATTTCTAATAATTTTCAGTGAAAATAATTCCTTTTCTTAATCTAACATTTAACTCTTAATTAGGAAGAGTTATGAATTTACTTCCAATTATCGTCTTCTAACATTGGGAAATTTTTGTAATACTTATTAAAAAATTGAATTATTTTAACTTGCATACCTAAACCGGATTTACCATTCAATTCTTCTAATTTTAATCTTATTAAAACATAAAAAAAACTTCACATGAAACAGATTCTTTTTCAATACCTACTTAAAAGTTGTGCATAATACGATTATTATTAATATATTCGATAAGGGAGATTATTATCATTTCCAAATTAGTAAAGATCCTTTCTTTGATAGCAATTTTAGCTTAAATATTTATCAATTTATTTTTTTTTAATCTTTCACTTAGAATAATCAAAAAAGTTAATAAGCCGTTCATTTTTCATAATTCAAATAAATGCTATATTACAAGTACAAAGACTGATTATCATATGAATTATTTTAAAAAAAAACTAAAATTTAAAAAAAAAATAGATGGATGCTTATGGTTACAATTTTGTGTAATTAATTATTTTTTAAAAAAACTGTTTTTAATAGATTTTTTCTTTTTTCGTAATTAATTAATTAATTAGTTTATTACTATTTTTAGTTATATTTATTAACATTATTATTTACTTAATTTTATATGTTTTTCTATCTAGACATAAATATTTTTTCTGATTTTTTTTTTTTCCCAAAGAAACTTTTATTTTTTAGCCAAGAAGCCATCAAGCTGTCAAGCATTGATGGCGCGGAGGTAAAACGTATGTATTTAGATTGAGAAACTCCCCGATTCACACCCGGTGCTTACAACATTACAGTTTTGCTCAATAGTTTTTTTTATAATATCAATATCTTCCAGAATATTCTTTATTTTACCAGGACAGTATTCTGGAATATTTTAATGTATTTCAATCCAAGTTAGTTCTCAGCCAATTGTAACTGCTCTCAGTTTGTTAATAAATCTGGTTATTCAGATATCAAGTGCTTTTTCAATTCATCCTGTTCCAATGTATGAGTTATAATTTGGGGGAGGTGTGAGGTGAAATGAATGCTGCTTCCTGGAACCGCACATTGCTACAAGAAAAAGTAATCGTATGTAAGATATTTCTCCAGAGTTCGTGCTCTATACTGCACTTTTAAGATCAAATACATCAAAGAAAATAGGCACTGAGGGGAAATCAAACCCCCATGCGTAAAATCCCTCAGATGCAACAGGTCATAAATACCTGTGTGCTTCGTGGAAACCATGGCTTTGTCCCAAACAATTTGCTTAAGGAGAATGGCTGACAATGAATGGAATGAAAGATTCTGCCAGGAAAACGTGTATTTTTTCCCTATATGAAACAAAACGAATAGTGGTTTGAGAATAATGAAGAACTCCTGACATCATGTGACCAATTTAAGAAGAAAATCACAGAACATTTGGTGGCAGTTGACTATTAAGGATGAGAGCCGAATTAAAGCTTAAATTATGAAGCTCAATAGCCAGGTGAAATCACGTAATCGTATAGTCAAAGCGTTCAACAAACTCTGTCATTAAATGAATCCTCAAGGGTTGGGGATGTAAAGGTGCCCCACTTTTTAAAGGATATGGCAGAAGATTTTTATCAAGCTCTCCTCACTAAAAGACTCACAATAACTTAGAATTCGTAAAATGGTATCAGAATCTAGAAAAATGAAATTAATGAGTTACTCAAAAAAATTCAATCGCTTATCTAAAATCAATCTGATAACAGTGAATTTGATCATTAAAAATAGACAATTGGTCAGAGAAGATCTCCACCGTACCAACTAGCACCAAACCATGGTAACGTATCATGGTACCGATCTCCACCGTACCATGGGTACTAGCACCGAACAAAAAAATTTCAAAAGCACAACCATATTTAATTGCAGTTAGAGTCCGAGAAGAAGTGCAGGAAACTCTATCACCTCTCACAAATCGTGAAGAGAAGTGTAGTGAAGTTCGTCTACGACACAGACATCAACTACTTTACTCCACAGTTTCAAAAAGGAAGAGTACGATTATTGAAGCTGATTCTAGGGCAACTGCACTCCGATGAACCGTAGATATCCATGCTGCATGTTTCCATTGGGATCGCCTGGACGTGCTGTCCTATACTGCATATCTGAAGCTTACAGAACCAACTGACGAAATTGCACCGATCCCATTATCAATGTGAGGAATCCAACAGACTACAGTCGAATAATCACCAGAATACCCTCATGGAGACCATCTCGAAGATGATTCTCGACAGATTGCTTTAGTTCACCATCACCGTATCAATGTTACAAATCTTCCACCCGCTGATGCAATGATGAAAACTAGGGACTGCAATATTCTTACCAAGTGAGGCCAGCGAAGAAGAAAATTCTCCGCTCACTGCAAAGATGACCGGAAATCATCTTGAAGTTATTGCCGACTACTTCATTTATCAATTTCTGTAGAACAATTTTAAAAAAAAAATTGATTATCTGAATGAACATGAATATAAATGCACGTATATTATAATTAAGCTCATTGTGACACAACATGGTAGACGGAACGTTTTAACTACTTTTGATTTAAAGTTGATACATGTCGGTGAGTACATATATAATTCTATTATATTAAGTCCTTTTTTTTATCATGATGCGACAATAATTCTTAAAACGTATGGATTATGAGCCAAAGACGAAACGGTTGGCCTGGAGCACATTCGGATCTTGGGTCGCAAAGAAAGATGTTCCTTCGTTTTCTGTGTTTTCCAACCAGACGCGCTAATTTATTGTGGAAGCTCGCGTTTTCGCCAAATCTAAGAAAGGTTACAAGAATCATTCGGGCGTTGCTATTCTGGTCTTCAAGTTTCTAGAGAAATTAAAATTGAAAAATACTCCCTTTAGTTTCGTATCATAAGAAAGTGATTATGAACTATACCAGCAATATTAAGAAGTTGTAATAAATAATACCGTGGTTCTAATTTGTCTTTACCTCATCTATTTAAATCTAGTGCATAGAAAATATAAAATAATTTTTTTAAGAACTAAATACACATTTATATGTTCTTCAAATATTTTTAAATGTCCGGTATATTATTTCTAAAGCACTGAACATGCTACTTTCTAATGAGCCTTTTAAATAGGTACTACAAAGTTTGCAAAACAATCTGTTTATATTTTAATGAATAAATAAGAGTAAATTTACTTCTAACGCATATTATTCAAAACATTAAAACAAATTGGAATTTTTGTATTTTTATGAAAAGTCTTTGTCTTAAGGCTAACAAAATTTAAAGAAGTGAATAAATACCAATTTAAGACTCTTACCTTTTTTGGTGAAATTTATGTTTTAAAATATTCATAGAGCTTAAGATTTGTGAATGTCTAATAATAATAATTTATTCACTTTAAAGAACTATATTTTTTTTTTTTTTTTTGGAAAAACTTTTTCCTTCCCTTGATTTGATTGAAATGATTTATCAGATATATTTACATCTAGGTAACTATTGAAGAACAATATTCCATAAATTTATAAAATATTTTATTCTTCATATGTAAAATAATACTCAAAAAGTAATTAACTGACTTTTTAATGATATTACAATACATTTTCTTACAATACATATTAAATTTTTTTCCCTTAAAGTTTAGTAATTTCTTGTAGAAAAAATATTTTGGTTCACTCTATGTATAAGTACCCATTACAGAAGCATAAGAAAAAGGAAACATATTACGTAATAGTTTTCTTTAAAATGGTGCTTAAATGCAAATATATCTCACAAATCATGTCTATATTCAACTATGAGGAGGGAAAGTTATCATTTTTGACCAAAAAATTACTTTTACAGTTTTTTAGAACGATTAAAATACCATCCTTAGGCACTCAAAAAATATAAGCTCTACAAATAACATGAAAGATATCCATCGCGATATCTTTCATATGGATAGGATATGACATCCCACCATTCCTCGTATATTTTGGTACTCTTAATCAACTTGTCTTAATTTCGTTTTTTATTTGATATTTATATTTATCTATGTGTTATGAATTATTAAAATCAATATAAACTTCAAAATCTTGAAAATATACTGAAATATTATTTTTCACTACAAAGTTTAAATCATACTAAAAATGTATTTGGATCAATATTAGAATAGTAAGGTTTCAAAATATTTATTCTGTGTTATTGGACATCAAAGGAAATATCAAATTTCAAAGTTTCAACGTCACTATTTATCTATTGTCTCAGCACCTATACCATCAGTTCCTATAACTGTAATAAAATATAAAATCTAACACGCAGTATTTGACTTAGACATTTATATTTCGCCGAACACGAACTTCGACAAATACGAAAGTGTCAAACTTATTGCTGAGTAAATCTAGAATTCTTTAGACATTTAATATCAAACTGTCAGAAAATGTTTGAACTTTGATTTTAATCTCTCACTATAAAATGCTTATATCTGCACTTTGTCAGTTAGAAATGTATAAAGATAATAACATAATCATTCATTGCTAATTTATTAGAACTATCCTTCAATTTTCAAAAAGATGTGTATAAGTTAAAAACAAGTCAAACATATTTGTCCAGTAATATTAAAGAATATATATTTTTATAACCATATTGTGTCTTAAGATATTTTTTTTATTTACTTCCATATTTAATCAGTGTGAAAATACTTATTTCAGAAACTAAATAATATTCTGTCGATTATAAACAGCTATACGTGTTACTCAACGAGAAATTACTCTGTAATTTAACTTCTTAGCACTGAATATTTCAAATTAATTTATTCTAATTGTATTAATTCATTTCATTAAGCGAAAAAAGTACAGTTGGAAAATAAGTATAGTTGAAATGTTAGAACTTTCAACTAAATAACAACCAATACAACCACTTCCCATGTAATAAATTTAATTCCATTAATCCATTTACTTTAACTAATGATAATTTAAAATAAAATGCTGTGTATTTTGAATTTCTGCTAAAAACGGAAAAAAATCATAAATTTTATAATTCTGTATAAAAATTAAGATATAATGTATAACCGACATTCACTTTTATTTCATAAGTAGAAATTATAAATGTGCTTCTGAATAATATATTATTCGAATTGCATAACAGGTTTTTTTCGCCATTTCCGCATTATTCATGCTTTGTTGCTATGATAAATTGTAACTTATCTTACAAAATCCTGCCTCCTATGACAAATCTACAAATAATCGGAGAAAAATATGAAAATTGAGCTAAATTGAAATCCTTATCCTCTCATATAATGTATCTTTTTCCTTTTTTCTCAATGCATTTACAGCTCAAGATCCCTTTGTGGATTGTTCTTCGACAAAGCAACTGGCAGCCAAATGTATATTTATTTGTCGTCCGAAAAAAGCCAAGAAATTTCTTTTGAGATTATTTTTGCTATGTCTTTTTTTTTTCTAGTCACCAGACAAGGGATAATATTAATAGATCATTCCTCATACCATGGTTCAAAGATCTTCTATTCGAATTACAAATGGACATGATAAAGTAAATAACCAATAAGAAACAAGTAATATTTTACTCAGCTACAAAAGAAACCAAAGTAGTACAGAAAGAGATTGATGACACTTAGTTATACTTCTGTCTCTACTGGAAAGGAAGTATCAAGGTTTTGTATGAAGAATTTTGTCTAACTCTACGGTTATATTCCTTTTACGAAGTAAATTCTTTTCCCCTTCTTAAGTTTCTTTCAGAAGGGAAATGTGTATTAGATTTACAGAAATTATAACAACTATATATGTTTTACTCGTCCTTTTTGCAAGTTCTAAATATGATGTGGCCTTGGTAGCCTAGTAGTTATGGTCGCGGATTCAAGGGTGGCGGTTTTCGTCGGGTACAGGATTCGAGCCTTGAGGACTCCAAAGACCCATAGTGTAGCCGGGGTTGATACTCGTTAAATATATAGAGAATCAAAGTCTTTCCATTGGTGTGGTATGGTAGTTAGGGAGGTGCTAACTCAGGTGTCCTCCTCGTCACTTCACCGAGCTTCCAAATTAGGAGGTTCATCAACAATAGCCCTCGATTTGCCTCTAGTGCGACATCAACCAACCAATCAATTTAAAGTTGATTCGCTTGTTGAAACCATAACTATTTAATAGATTCTCAAGGAGCTATTTTTCTGTGTAATAATATCAATTTTGCTGATTAAATATTTTTTAATTAGAAATACTAACATCTTTTTGACACAACTTTCAATAATTAAAGGATTACAAAATTTTTTAGCAATTAGAAGATTGTTATGTAAATACAAAACTTTATAGAAGCTGGCATCCAAAATATCAATTTTCATGTATTTGCGATGCAATTGAAATTTGATTTCCAAAACAATGATTTTAGTCCAATACAATTGATATATTGTTGTTATATATCTTAAAGCCATGAAAATGAGATTTGTTCTTCATTGTGAATTTTAAAGATAAATGTTAGCAAATAATAAAAAAAAAATTCAAAGAAAAATAGAAAAATATTTTATTGTTGAAATTTTTGCAAATTAAGTCATTTGGAATTTTGTAATCGAATTCACAAAATTCATTCTCAATGTATTCATATTTCATTAACAGAATACATTTAATGTGATATACACTGGTGTATGAAATTAAGAATAATGTGTAAAATGCGAAACTATGTGAGCACATGACTAATTTTTCCAAATAACGTCAGAAGTGTCCTTTATTACAAGTTATCCATTTTCTTTGTGTAAAATATTTCAGTCAACGCATTCATTCAAAAAAAAAAAAAAAAACACGCACCCTGTCGAAACGCCAAAATGACTGAAATTCTGAATGTGTTTCAGTATGTGATGTCAGAAATGTGGCAATGATTTCTAAGTGCGAGAGATGTTAACTAACATTAGTACTCTGTCGGGAAAGTGTCAAAACAGCTCTCCAAGACCTAAATCTAGCAATAACTGAGAGACGTCAAAGAGACACAGTTATGCAAGAGAACTGGATTCAGCCCTCATAGCCAAAACCGGAGTACGAGTTTCCGGGCAAACGGTATACAGGAGGCTGATTAATGATAGTTGCCAAGCCGGACGACCAGCAGCTTTCATTTTTCTCTAATCTACAAAAAAGTACACTCGTTTAAACTGGAGTTTAGAACACCGGTACTGGAATTTGGGACAGCCATTCAATGTGATTATTAATGACGAATCTCGTTTTAGTTTGAACGTAGATTCTTATCCGCTAAAGATACTTCAAAAAGGTGGAAATCATTTTGAGAAGGAAAAAGTCCCAGAAAGACACATCATCAAAATCATGGTGTGGAAAGCATCATGCTGGGCGGCCAAATTTCCTTCCAATCGATTGAGATGGGCATTATTACTGTTAAAAGATACAAAGCGGAATTTCTTGTGCCTTATATTTGCCTGTTTCAAAGTGCTTTTGGATCTAATATCATATGTATGGATGTTAACACGCCTTGTCACTATGCTTGCCTTATTAACAACTTACTTGAAACGGAAAAAATCTAACGCTTGCAGTGAACTGCTTTATCACCTGATCTGATTCCTATCGAGTTTCTGTAGTGTATTCTAGAGAGACGTATAGCAGCCCTTCTTTTCTAAGTTCCAGAACTGAAAAGAGCTCTTCCTGATGTTTGGAATTCTTTGAGCCCACAACTTGTCCACAGCGTCACAGTAAGTATAAAAAATCGCTGTGTCGGTGTGCCTGGCATAGGTGACAGCAGAATCACTTTCTTATTTCATTTATTTTTCATTAAAGTGTGACCTCCTCTTTTGCCCAGTTTTCTTGCAAACTATTTCTTTGGATCAAAAAAGTGATTATAATCGTTCTTTTACATTCTTTTCTTATTTTATAACCGTTTTACAATCGCATGTCACATTTCCTGCCAATCCCACTTGGATTTCCATCATTATTCACATAAATATCAATTACGATACACTTTTGGACATTTTGGACTTTTACACATTTAATTTTATCATGCTGGATTTTAGACTCTTATTATCTTTTAGATGTTCAAAACAGAAGACAATAGAATAGCAGAAGATCTAAAGTTTTGATATATTTGTGAGAAATCGCATACTTGAGAAATAAAAATACTATTAAACTGCGTTTACATAACCATTTTTCTTCTGTTATGAGTTGTGCCTGCGGCAGCCTAGTGGTAATAGTCTCAGACCCACGGTTGTTGGTTTTTATCAAGTCGTAGTTTCAAACCCTGATGCCTCTAGAGCCATTGTGTAGCGGAGCTGATGCCCCTGAAATCTAGTCGAGGTCTCAAATCCTCCCGTTGGCATGGTGTAGAAATTTGTAGAGAGAGGTGTCATCTTAGATGTAGTCTTCGTCACTCGATTAAGATTACGAGTTTCAAAATTACGAGGATATCTCTAATAATTCCTATTGTTACTTCTCAATGTCAAGTTGATAAACAATTATAATCCCATGTTAAAATTTTGAAATAAATTAAAGCCCCAACTTCTTTACTACTTGAGCATACTATAGTATTTATTATAATGTCATGGAAATCATGCAAGTATACGAACTTTCTGCTTGATCGTATGATAGGACCAGGATTGATATTTGAATACAAATTTAGAAATCTCTTTAAGAAGACATAAATACTTGTACATTCACATGAGAATAGGAAGTTTAAAAAAATATTGCATTAGTGATATCTAATGACATATTCATTATGATAGAAATATGGTATTTTAAGGAGTGGGATTGCTGTTAACCGCCGTTCAAGATTCGTGAGTTTTTAAATTGGTGTGTGAGTATTTAGACTCTGGATAGTACTTAGTGTCGTAATTCTTCGCTAAACCTCCCATTACACTAATAAATATCCATCACAGAAGCTGTTGTTTGGTCAAGCACAAATGATGTCACTTTTCTACTTTAAAATTAAATTGTGAAATGTACGTGACTTTTCTGTTTTTATGAAACATGGATAATTACATTTAGCTTAAAATATTTTGGATTTAATAATTTATCGATTTCATTAATTTTAATATCTGAAAATAATAATGTTGTCCACTTCAATATTTTAATGCTTGCTTTCTTAACTATTTATTTGCATAATTTAATTTTTTTTCAAAAATAGTTAGCACCTTTGGTAAAAATTTCTTTTTTTTCCTTTTTTTTTTTTGCATAACTTTGCATGAAACAGTTTATGAAATTTTTTATATTTATTTTAGTCTGATTCTTACTTTTGTTTCATCTTCAAGCTGAGAAACCTCAGAGATCACTGCGTTCAATCAAAATAGCTATTACAGTTATTTTGACTTGAAAGGTTATGACTTTGTAAAACTTTTGAAACATTAATATAAATATAAGAATAATATTAGTCTTCCTAAATCAATACGAAAATCGAAACTTATAAATTATTCATTCCAAGTAAAGCACTTGGTAACAAACTAATCATTTTTAACTAAGAATATAATTCAATATTCAATAATTAATAATTATAATAATTTAATTTTCTGGAGACGTAGGTTCTTGGTTTTTTATTACATATAGGATAAGATGCCATTTGTTATACTTGAAATATTATGAAAGGCAAAAATTATATGTGTGAACAAAATACAATATAATGAAAGTATTGATACTACGTTGTTGAAAAAAATAATGATCAATTGATTGTGATGTAATTGATAATGTGTAGATTTCTTTCTCTTTAGGAAATTCATTTAGTGAAGATGGAGTTACGATTATCCGTCTATTGTACATTTCCATCTTAAAGTAGAGAATTATGTTTGCAGCTAAGACTTTAATAAATAGCGTAAAAATGCTTTCATCAAACTCGCTGATTAAGAAAAACACTTGATTTTTTTTCAAAATAATAATTTTTTTATCAATAAAGAACTTTTGAGGGAAATTATATTTTAGAGGGGAACAAAAGAATTTGAATAAAATTGAATAAGACATTAAAAACATTTGAATAAAGAATTTGAATAAAACATTTATACACATACGTTTATTGTAATAAAAACGTATTAACAAAAAAGTTATATTAAAGTGTAGGAGTCAATTTGTTTAAATTGCCTAAATTACATATTTGTATATATAATTACAGAAAATGATTTACAAGTATTGAATTTGAATAAATATAACACCATATTAAATTTATTATATATATAATACTTTGTAATATCCTAGTGCCTCTTAAAATGTCAAAAAAAAAGAACTACAGCAATCAATACTTAGTATTTACATGCGAAATTGCATTTAAAATTTGTCACCATGTAGTTCCTACCTTTAATTTAATTTTAATATGGTATGTAAAGCTGTATCATAAATAAACTTTCACCGACATACCTATCTAATATCATACCTATCTATCTCATACATTATTAAATTAATCATTAATAGATTTTTTGTTAAATGTTGTTCATAATCATTGGCAGAATAAATCGAATCTGGAGATAGATAATAAATTGAATTTTGTAAGGCCCATCATAACCCATAGGAATCCATTTTCATGAAGCAGACAGGATGTTATTTTAGCATGTCTACATAGCGAACCCTTGAGATTGACACACAGACACCTTTTTTCTAAGAGAAAATTCTGCAGTGAATAACTATTGCATTCCTTCTAGGACTGTCAGACACATCTTGGCTGAATTTTCTGCTTTTAACTTTGTTCGTTTTAAACGTTTTAAATCAAATACGTTATATTTAACTGGTTTTGTTAAGGAAAATTAAACAATACCGGTGTATTTATGTTTTTAATTCTTGGTATGATATTTATCATATTCCACGCATATAATTTTGTTAAATTTCATTTTATTCTCTATCCCAAGCTTGAATTTTAAATTGCTTTACCTAGAAAATGATAATACTTTCACGTGTTTTTCATATTTCCCTTGAAAATTTAGTACTAGAATTTATGCATCCAACTAGTCTTTTATATTTAATGTTTTCCAAATTTAATATATGAATTAAATTATTTTAAAAATGTCAGCTACTCTAAATTTTTGAAAGAATAGTTTTAAAATTAGTTTGCATTCAATATCAAAAAGAACTGATATGTATAATGACACGAATTTGAATAAAATATTATTTTTAATATTATTATTTGTAAAAAAAAATAATTTTAAAGTCTTCCTTAAGAAGTGCATATATTTAATGAGCTTATAACATTTAAAGGTATAATTGAGTATTGTTGCAAATTCCTCTAGATAATATTCGATGCACTGAAGTATAGAACAACACTATATAACTTCTTAATAACTTCCTATATAACTTCTTATTCAAATCTTTTTTTTTTAATATTTTACTCTACCCGACACAATGCATAGAAAAAATATTTTTAACGTTAAATTTTCTGCGCTCGGACAAATGTTACATATTTGCTTAAAAATATTTTTCTCTAAAAAGAGAAGCGATACTTATTTAGCTGAAAGATATAATTGAAAAAAATGCTTCCATAAGATATTACATTGAAATATATTCAAAAATTTCAATTATTGGAAACTAGATATTTTCGCTGGAATTAATCTAACTGCTTCTGTATCAAATTAAATTATTCAGTACTAAATGCTTGATAAGTATTAATAAGAAACACAATATTTATCTCTCATTAAAATTGCTAAGATGTGTTTCTTACTTGCTTTATACAGAATGACATTTATTTGGTTTAAATTTAAATTAATACTTAAAATGTATGAGTTTAATTCATTTCACACACAATGAATTCATTTATAAATGTGCAATAAATTATAACTAAAGCATTTACAGGTTACTAGATCAACTCTAACAACCCTTTATCTTCCATTACAAGTCATCATCAAGGATTAATTAAGACTTAGTATTTGGTGTAAAAGTACCTAGTGAATTCCTGCTGCTCCTCTTTAACATTTAAAACACTATATGTAGAGAGTGTTAATGGTATTTAATAAAAATACATACTAATTCCAATAAGACTAATATTATCAAAATGTTAAATTATTCTGTTAGATACACTTCACTATATTATGTTTTATTTTTAATGAAATCTTATAAACCCTATAACAAATTTATGCTTTCTTATTTTTATTATAATTGCATTCTGAGATAGATTCTTCTGGAATAGATTTTAGAGACGCATACAGTAATAATTGACTAAACGAAGGTTTTGTATCAGCTTCAGCTTCAAATTTCCGAACTGCAATTTTGATTTCATCATTTAATCTTCATATAGCTGTAACATTATTTTAATACTATACCGACTCTAAATTCAATAACATATTCATGAAATAACTAATTATAATTTTTTAATAATTTTTATACATTTATCACAGTTCTTTCCCTTCAATTATTGTAAAACTACTGCATTGCTCACTACACCTAAGAGGAATAATTAAAGAACACATTTCTTTTCTGTAGTGCTTATGTAAATAATCCAAAACTCGGGGTATGCTTAGGGTCCCCTGAATATTTTTCTGGTGTCAGTTTTGGAATTATTACAGAGGTTTGAGAACATAGTAGTTAAAAATCTGTGTTGCTCGGTATTTTGAATACGAGTTTCCTCTCCTACTAAAACTGGATTCATTTGTTTTACCAATTTTCTTGACATTCCTTTGAAGCAACTATATCCACTTCTAAAGACTTTTTTTCAAATAATAAATAAAGAGCCTGGTCGAATTCCTTTAAGCTACTTTTATAATACAAATTTATATAATTTTCAAAACTCATCCCTGTCTTTCTTTACTAAATTTTCCTCATTTTTTTAACAGTTCAGAAATTGTTTGTCTCAGAGCGGTTTGCTTTCTTTCATGAATAATTTTCACCAAATTATTCCTGAAACCTTTTATCAATACGAAATTATACCCAAGACTACAAAAATGAAACTAATGAGATCTAATATTTTAATACTTAAATAAAATATTTTCATGATTTTTCCTTAATTGCTAGAGTATGGTCTAGACACAGCTTTAATTGTTTCTATGGGTATCTGTTGTGGAGCTGGGTAATCAATAAATGGATAGTATGAATTTTATATAACTTTTCCCAAACACATAGGAGTTAGCACTGAAAATTCACTCGAATGAGAATGCAGAAACATATTATTCACCCTACCCAACGTGACATCTTTGAATTCAAGATTTTCTATAAGTTTGGTGCTCTTTGAAATACCGCATCGAAAAAGGAGAATAGAAGAAAAAACACCCTTATTCTATCATCTAATAACGTGCTAGCACTGTTGTAAATGTATTCAAAATTGAATAGCCAACAGGGAGATGCTTGAGAACGTGAACAGTATCTATTACTTCAGCGTAAATTACTTAGATGTTGAAATTGATGGCATATGTCTTTTAAACAATTATTGCTCTCTTAATATATTTCTAACATTTAATATTTACAATTAAATTTTAAGAGATAAATTTGATTTTTAAAATTGAATCCCACTGTTTTCTCACAAAAACGGCAAGGTGGTGTTCGCGGCACACCGGATGGAAACCAATGCTATTGACCAGGCCAAATCGGTGTCAAACTGGGACTCACAGAGATGGATCATCTGGACAGATATTTTACCTTTTATTGCACATTAAAATACCAAAGAACATTCGACAATTAATAGATTTTACCATATCTTGTTACTATGAGAATATCTCAGAACATTGGCTCAACTGTCGTCACAATTTTTCTTCTGTATACTTCCTCTGGAATAGATTTAAAAGTTGAACTCAATATAAAAAGCCTGGAGACCGACTTGCGTGAGTGGGAGACACACAATACGTTCGTCACCAGGAAGCTTCCTGAATAACTGTTGTGTGCATTATTAAAAGCAGGGATGCTAGGATCATGCAAAATAGTAGTAGCCAGTCTGCTAGCAGCAAGTCTAATGTATTTGACCCAGAAGCGTATTTTCCAGAAAGAATGACTGCTCGGTGTTTTATCATCAATAACAAATTAGCACCAGCAGTGTGTTGTAAATATAGGATAGTTTCTTAAAATTATATTTTGTACAAACATATTTAATTCAATAAAATATAAATTCTCTTAATTTACTACAAAATGTTGACTCTAGAGAATTAGTCATTTCCTACGACTCGAAAGTAATAGTATTTTTTAATGTGAGAATTCAAAATTGAGTTAAAAGAACCAAAATTTAAAAAAAAAAAAGTTAAATAATTCACCTAACACACACACACACACATATATATATATATGTAGGAATTTTTGCATTTTGAGACGCCTTCCAACACTAGATGGCGCCACTTGTTCTTTTCGTTAAAAGTGCAAGCACGAGAGGCGCAAGCACGGCAAGCGCAAGCTAGATGGAAGAGTGCGACCAACAGAGAGAGACGTGTGATCTGATAGCTCTTCAATATGCATAATCAATAGTTCTATTTTAACTTAGTAAATACTGTACAATAATGTATAGTTTAATTTAATGTCATCATCTAAAAATCCGCTTTGTTATTGAATCTAGAAAACCCCTAGGCATCTTTAAAACGAGCCATATACCCCATTTCTGTAGTTAGGATTCTACACACACACACACACAGATATATATATATATATATATATATATATATATATATATATATATATAATGTACTTATTAATTAATAAATAATTAAAAATAATACTTTCCAAATTCGTGGTTATAATGAATACTCATTTTCGTAGTTAAGATTGTTTATTCATTTTGATGAGGTAAAGAAGTATTAGATATTCATTATTAAAATGGATGATGCAGGAAGCATAGCTTTGCTTCCATGATTACAGGAGAAGAAAGACAATTTTACCGGGAATTTTATTTTTAGGTAGGGATACCTCCAGATGATGCGGTATAAGATAAAGAGATTCTGAGGGATTTTGATGACGACTGTCTGTCTAGTAGGAATTTTATTCGACAGATTTACGATGATGGAAAAGTTGATTCAACATACTTTATGAGCGTGTTATCTCATAAAAAAAAGATAATTTGGCATTGTGTCAGAAAATAAGGATGAACTCTGCTTTTGAGTTAGAGAATGGGATAAATTAGAAAATTAAATTAGTTTCATGTGAGATCGTGACACCTCTTTTCATGCTGTTTCGAGTACTTTTAATTCACCTCTTCACATTTCCTTCAAAGATTCAATATTGTTATGCGGCTTTCGTTTAGGAATCACTATATTTCCCCTGTTAATCAAAAATCGTCTCGTGTTTTCTTTCTGCATTTTATGGCCCTTTTTTATTTACTTAGGTCTTCTTTTAGCAGTGTTGCTTCTCAATTCGACGTCTTAAAGGTAGTTCAATCAAGTAAGCCAACTGTGTTATATTCTTTATCCTGTGTTTTATACATTCTCTCATCTTTTCTTTTTGAATTTTCGTTTCGCTGCTGCTCCTCTTTGATTATATGTTTTGCCTAAAAACCTCCCGCTGCATTTTGTACCCTCTGATGCGTTTGGAAGTGTTTCATTTTCGTGCATGCACATTTTTATTCATATATAACATATGTGAATATATAAGATCTTTAACAGTGAGTGCCTCTGAAGAAAAAATTCAATAAAGACATTGACACCATTCATAACATTATAAAATTTAAAAGTATTTTTTCATTGAGGAAGATTGGGACAATTTTTAGATATCAAACACCGAAATATTATTTAAAAAAAAACTACATCCGCCAATGCCAACACATATCGTTATTACACTTTCAACTATCCGCCTACATTCTAGGTACAAGGGTATGAAACGATTGCTTTTAAATCCTGAAGGATGATCGGAACGCGGAAACAAAAATAACCGACTTCACGGAACGAAAAAGAAATAATCAGCAGAACAAAAGTATTTCTGTAGAGTGCAGCTGAAACGAGATAGAGCAGATGTCATCTGAAGCATCTTTCCCAAATACTGCAAAAAACAAAGCAAAAAGGTTTCACCCTTATCGTCGATCTTCTGTAAATTGACTTTTTGAAAGAAATTGCTCTTCGCAAAGCTCATCCTTCGATTCAATGGGAAATCAACACGACAGGGATATATATATATATATATATATATATATATATATATCTTATTTATACCCCTCCACAAAATGGGATGTTTACATGAACTCAAACCTAATAATGCATTTCTGAAGTCATACACCTCTTCATTCTTCTACATAATTGAAAAATGCCAAAATAAATTTCAACGACAAAAAATGTACGGCGTGATTGAAACGGATTTGAAATATTGAATTATATGCTTCCGGCACAAAATTTCGGGTGGATTAGCAACTGGCAAA
This sequence comes from Nephila pilipes, assembly GCA_019974015.1. Taxonomy (NCBI): domain Eukaryota; kingdom Metazoa; phylum Arthropoda; class Arachnida; order Araneae; family Nephilidae; genus Nephila; species Nephila pilipes. The sequence goes on along the minus strand of BMAW01004579.1, from coordinate 44,476 downwards.
GGAATAAAATTTTGATTGTGATTTTCGTATTCACACATTTTTGTAGCAGTTCCCACTTTTAAAAACGTTGATCATATTTTATAGAAATAGGACAGTTTAAATGACTGAAAACACAAAATTTACAATGCGCTACCAAATTTCTTACCCGGTAAAGACTCTGCTGGTAAAAATTTTAATATCTTATCAGAATTATTATTACAACAGTCTCTCTATGAAGAATTGAGAACCAAATGTGTATAAATCATGATTACGACTAAAAGACAATTTAAAATATATTGAATGTTGTTAAGTTTTCCATTCCGCACATTATAAAAAAGTCACCTAAATTGTTTTAAAAAAAATCGTTATCTGTTATTTTTTAAGTACTAAAATTATATTTCAAATTTTTGAGATACTAAAATAATTATGCAATAGAACATAATTATTTTATGTATTTATTAGGATAATGAACCTAATATGAACAAATATATTTATAAGGTGAATACTTTAAATTAAAGAAATGTAAAGTAATATATATATATATACGTGTGTGTGTTTTTGAACTTTGTATACTTATAAAATATATAACGTTTCGCAAAATGCAAAAGTCGTATATATCATTTTAAGGAGAATTAAGTACTCGATTCAATACAAAACAAAAATTCAAATATTTGCCGCTAAGCAATAAAATTAATTATGTTATATTACCTGATTAAATAATCAATATTACCTGAATTAGTTCATCTTTATCTTTGGAATTAAAGAGATTTTCAAAATCATAACTATGTGTAGGAAATATTTCCTTTAATCTTATATTTTCAAATATACCTAAATTGCAATTAATGTTTGAAATCTTATTTAATTCATCAAAAATACCTTGTAAGTGTTTTTGTAGTACTTTATCGGCTTTTCTAAAGTATTAAATTTATTAGTGACGATTCAAAATTAATTAATAGGGACTTCAATAAATTTTGGTTTTATATAAAATTGTAGATATTGATTGTTATTAAACTACAATCCTATTTTTTTTTATATAGAGTTAAATTACGTTTATTTATTTTCTTATTGCTAAAATTATTTTTATCTAAGCAATGTTTACTTCTTAATGTTTATTAATAATTTAATGTGTATATAATTGCATAATTTCTTATAACTTTGTAAGCATTATTATTATATTTAATAATATACTTTTTGTTCTTAATAATTTTTTCTACATTAAACCATATTTAATTGCAAGATTATGGATAACATTATTACATCATCATAAATCATTCTCATAGAGAATTTGTTACTAGTCTAAATATAAATCAATACCATATTCATTATATTTTTTCATATCATTATATTTATTATATTTTATTATATCTAATATCTTAAATCTTTATCTTTTACAATCTTTACGTCTTCAGTAATTACATGTTGATGTTCTAATTATATTCTTTACTATTACATTTTAGATATGTCCTCTAAAACGTCATTTCCCACGGTCATGAAAACAGTTAATTCCTTTAATTCCTTTAATTTAAAAGGATTCCTTTAAGTGTCTTCGAATTTACACATGAAACACCCGTCAAGAAACATTGCATGTTTAATATCCAGAAGTGTGAATTGCATTTTCAGGAGGAAAGGTCCGTTTCTCTTTCTCTTTGTGGCTAACCTGTTTCCTTCCCAGTATCACACTTAAATAAGATGCTCGCCAAGATTTGGACACACACATTGAGACTTTCACACATATACATTCAGACAAACACATTTACACTCACAACCTCTACATCACACACGAATCAAACTTAAGCGATTGGGGCACCAATCATCCTCCTTCTTAACTATCTTAAATTGAGCTTATAATAACTTTAATCCTGTTTATCGAATAAACTAAATATATATTCCGATCGATGGTCCTTTAATTAGCTTCATTGTTCTAACTCATTAATTTTTAACAATGTTTCAATATTATTTTCACACGTGATTGGAGCTTCTTTTCTTATTATACGATCATTTAACACATAGTTAATTTATTGCAAATACAGATAATCTCTATATTAGAAGCTAAAAATAATAAATTAAAATCAGAAAATATATTATGAATAAATTCATATGTTTAATGAAAAAAAAATCTAACCATTTTCTTATATTTAAAATTTTTTTATGTTGATATATTTAACTCGAAGAAAATACTTATCTTTAAATTTGTTTAATAGGGAGTGAGTAATATCTTTTAATAATATGGAAGCTTTATGTTACTATTTAATTTTCTTTACATTAGAAATCTTATTGAATACTCATTTCTTTTTCTTTTTTTTTTTTGAAATCCTCTAATATAAAATATTAAGTATATTTAATATATTAATTTACAAAATTGCCATTTAATTCGCATATCTTATTTTTTATTGCTTCTTTATATAAAGTTTTCTTTTACACCAAGGACTTCTAATTTTTTTCTTTATTTTATCTCATTATATTTATTAATGTTCTAGACTTTGCTGAAATATAATTTAATATCTTTCTATTAGTTAATTTACAAAATCTCTCTGTTAAAGTACTATGCTTTAAGTCTGTTACGATTTTAACAACATTATTTTATACAATCAAAAAACACTTTTAATTATTAATATATTGAAAATTAATTTATTGAATTACGAAAACAAAAATAATTTTCAATATGTATAACTGTTTACCTTGAAAACAATGTATATATGTATGTTATGAACGGAACCATGAAATTCTATAAAGCTTTGGAATAATATTCTGAATCATTTGAATATTGGTGTATATGTTTGAAGAAAATAAATAAGTTTGTGAAAAAATGCAATCTACACATTCATTAAATATGCATCTTCTTTATTATCATCAAGATACTCGTATAATTATTTCAACTGTTTAAAAACCAAATAATGTTCATATAAATCACTTTCAGCAACCTACAAATACATTCTGTTCATTTTGGAACTGAATCATTTACAAAATATTCTTTGATTTTTACCCTTAACCTTTTATTAATGTATATATTGAAAAAAAAATTATAAATCATGTTGTTTTTATGTTTCAAAACCAATGTGATACGTGTAAACTGAAGTGCGAAAAAAAATTGTTTTCTAATTCAGTAGCCAAGCAGGCGAAAAACGATAAATTCTAATCAATCAACGTAACTTGATACGGGGAACAGAATCTATATTAGGCGACAAGTACCTAAGACAGCTATTTGATTGATTTCTGATACTACAGTTACAGGTGAATATGATTTAAGGACCAAATTCCAAATAAAGACTGGTTATCGAAGCTAATGATGTATGGGTTACAGTCTTCCCGAGGTAAAGACAAGTCTTAGATTTTTGTATACTATTATTACAAATGTGTATCAGGAATATGAGAATTCTAAGAAATTTGAATTTTTCAACAGATTTGCAGGTGATAAACAAGCTGAGTGAATGAAATCATAGGTGGTTGATAAGAATCTTTTCACCAATCAGACCTGGAAATCAGTCTGAAATTCATTCAAGTTTCTATGTTTGAGACTAAAAATTCCGCCAGTGAGTGAATTGTACAGTAGTTCTTCTTTTATATGGGTTTCCTGAGCAGAAAGTCAATTCATGCACCTTTCCATGACTGCAAGACCCATTATTATGATCCCAACTTCGGATCACCAGCACTTACATTGGGCAGCTGATGAACAGAAATACGTTGTTTGGGCTACCGATTCGCTTATCTAAAAGGTCAATTGAAAAGTCCACGGCCTATCATAAAAAAACATTTTTTTTGGCAAAATTAGTTTTTTTTTTTTATTAAACATAATTCCCTTCAAGGGTGATACACTTATTATAGCGAACCTCCAACTTTTCGATACCATTTTTGTAGTACGATTTGTACTTTACTTCAAAATAGGCCTCAATTTCGGCTATCACCTCTTCATTCGACGGAAGTTTCTTCCCAGCAAACATTCTTTTGACATCCGAGAACAGGAAATAGTCATTGGGGGCCAGATCTGGAGAATACGGTGGATGAGAAAGCAATTCCAAGCCCAATTCATGGATTTTTACCATCGTTTTCACTGACTTGTGACACGGAGCATCGTCTTGGTGAAGCAGCACTTTCTTTTTCTTCAAATGCGGCCGTTTTTCGGCGATTTCATCCTTCAAACGGTCCATCAACGCTATGTAATTGTCGCTGTTGATGGTCCTTCCTTTTTCAAGGTAGTCAATGAAAATTATTCCATGCGCATCCCAAAATACAGACGTCATAACCTTGCCAGCCGACAGTTGCGTTTTCAAACGCTTTGGAGCGGGTTCATCGTGTGCAGTCCACTCGAATGACTGTCGATCGGACTTCGGAGTGAAATGATGGAGCCGTGTTTCATCCATTGTCACATATCGACGCAAAAACTCGGGTTTATTACGCTTGATCATCTTCAAACACTGCTCCGAATCATCAACTCGTCGCTGTTTTGGGTCAAAAGTGAGCTCGTGCGGCACCCACTTTGCACGGGAGCTTTCTCATACCCAAATATTCGTGAATGTTATGATGTACACGTTCAGTTGATATCTTTAGAGTGTCTGCTATTTCATTCAATTTCAATTGATGGTCATTCAAAATCATTTTGTGGATTTTTTTAATGTTTTCGTCGGTAACAACGTCTTTTGGGCGTCCACAGTCTTCGGTGCTCATTTCACCACCTAAAAGCATACCAATCCTTGATGGTTGATTTTCCTGGGGCAGTGTCCGGAAACTCGGCATCAAGCCAAGTTTTTGCTTCAACTGTATTTTTTCCCTTCAAAAAGCAATATTTTATCAACACGCGAAATTCCTTTTAATCCATTTTTTTCACAATAACTAAAGTTGCTTCATTCAAAATGCTATAATTCACAAACTAATGATCCGACAGCTGTCAAATTTATACACGCATCTTTTGAGGGTTAGGACTAACTAAAAACATATGGATTTAATTCTAGTAACTTCATCTATGTGTCAGGTGGGGGACTTTTCAATTGACCTCTTAACTTCATCGGACGAACGATCTTGTACGAGTATGTAAAAGATTCTGTAACATATCACTTTACATGTTACATGAAAGAAGTGTGATTTTACATGTCAGAAAGGGACTGTTCAATATAGTGCAGCAGTTACAACCAAATGAAACGGATGTAGTTGACCCGATTAGCGACCCATGATAAATTATCAGACGATTCTTATGGGATACCGGTAAGCATGTATTCCATTCAATCACTGACACTCATTCGTAGATTAGGAGAATTTCCACTGGTTTGGATACTTGATTCTCTACGATATTTTGAGCATTGGTTCTCAATTTAGGACGTATTTGGTCTCGAATTCACGCATGGAAAACCCGTAAAGGATCTTTGATTACATAATTTTAATAACCCAATTTAATAGAAATTAAAAATTACGAGGTTCATCCTCATTAGCCTCTTATGTTGTTTTTAAGTGCAACGCGAATGAAATCAACAGAATTGTGAGCTGCACTATTAGAATCACAACGTTCATTATCTTCATGATCCATTCACACATTTTTCAGACACACAGGCCGTGCTACTTCGTGTTGCAGCATATTCGAAGGAGCGAGATGGACTTACACGTTATTTGGTGTACTGATTATTTTATTCTTACACTTCAGCGTATATTAAATCAAAGACTACGTGTGTTATGTCCAACTGGTTCTTCGAAATTAGTGAGCTTATCTCCATATATTTCTTTATACTTTAAATATGTTTGTAGATGACCAAAAATTGTCTAAGACAGATCTGATGACAAACAATGATTGAAATGATTCCCCAAATTCAAATTTCATTAATATTGAAACGATTACTAATTGCAGTATTTGGATTTGGTATTTTACCTTAGAGTTTGCAGAAGACGATTGCGTTTGTTTAAGTAATGAAATGAACAAAATCTGTTACATTAAATGCATCATCTTATTTTGTAATTTAATCTCTTTTATAACTCTATGAATAGTATGGGACAACATATTTTTTATATAAATTTATAACTTTCAAAAATAAAATTTATAAACCACTAATTTTTTTTTAAATATTTGATAACAGTACTATATGCAGTGGTTTGGTTGTTTGGTGAATAACGGTACACTTAAAAGCTACATCAGAGCTATAAGTGACTGAACTAGCATTGTTTAATCTTATTCGATTGATGAAAGTGACTCCTAAGTAGGAATCTTTCTTGCAAAATTTCAAAACTATGTCAAAGAGAGAAGTTTGAAACTTTACAGTTTTAGCGTACAAAAACTATGGCTTCGGAATTTATTTAGACTGCTGTTGTTGAGATTTTAGATTTCACTGAAGGTACAATATAATACTTCAAATACTTGAAGATGTAGCCTAACTACTTGTAGGCATCTGTTGGCAATTTACAGCTTGGAAGCCAGTGAATCTTTCTACTTGGTGAAGATGAAAGAACTTCCCCAGTATGAAGAAATCGAACAATTCCATAGCTGTCCTCAGTGACCTCATTTGAAGCCCATTTGTGACGTTTGGCTATTTACAATTTTATCATTACTAACTTCGGTGATTTTTATCAATTTGAATTGCATAAAATTTACAATTTCTTCCCAACCACAATGAAACGTGATTAGGTAAATTAGATGAAGATAGAAGTGAAGTGATTTATATATAATAATCCATAGTAAATTAATTGAAAATGAAGGGACACAGAGGATAAGGATGCCAACAGAGAATAGTTACTGAGATGAAATTCAGCCGTTAGTTTTGCAGATTGATTAGAGTTCCACTAAAAATGTAAAGCCACGTAGTTACTGTCAAAGAGAGTTGTGAAATTAATACCGAGTGGACTGGTGCGATATAGATTTCTCATTTAAAGGGACTTAGTACCTTTGCACCTTCAAAAATTCGATTTCAAAAAATAGTGTTGAATGTTAGGAGCATTTTAAAGCATACCGCTTTAAAATCCAACCATTATTACACCCTGTGCATCAAAAAATGCAAGTGTCTAAAGTGGCTTGTTTTATTTAATGCAATGTAAACAAACCTCTTTTTCTCAGTTTGTTATTTTCACACTTTCCCACAGGATTAAAAAAAATGTTTTGCGTGCAGAGCTTTAAAATTTTACACGAGTGTTGTACTTGTAAATCTTTATTCTGTGAACCTTGTTAATAGGATGATTAGATTTTTTTTTATAACATGATAAATGAAAAAAAAAAAGTTACTAAATACAAACTTGGTATTTTTTTTAAATTTTTCAATTTTTTTAATGTAAGATAAATTTAAAATTTGAGGTTTACAGAATAAGGTCATTATTTAGCTTTAATTTTGAATAAACATTATGGTTCTACTGGACATCTTTCAAATGTTATCTTGTGGGAACGTAAGGTAAGCTAATTTATTTTTTAAATTTTTGCACGCATATTTCATGTTGTATAAGAAAATATATTAATTTAATAGCAAAACTTGACCCAATATTTTAAACTATACACTTTATTACACAAACTGGCAAAGTTTCATATTGAAATGAGCAATAATTGTTGATTTATGAAGAATAGAAAAAAGAGTTTTGTCAAAATGTTCTACTTTTGATTTCGAAAGGTACTAAGACCCCTTAAATCATATATTAGGATTGTGAGTAAGGTTGAGATTCTATAGAGAGTTTATTAGTTTAATTAATATATTAGTTTGTGGTATGGCACGAGAGTCACGTAATGACGGACACACGCCACAAGATATGTATGAGGGCAATTTCTATTTCAATATAAAAACTATTGTAGATTTTCAGTTCTTATAATTACACAAATATAAATAAATTATGTATATAAAAATAATAATTAATAAGATAAGATAATATGTAAAAAAATCTCGTAAGTCTCGTAATATAAGAAAAGCTATTTTTTGGAGATGTATATTGATTTTTGTGACCACCAAAAAGAGGTAGATGTTGTTGAGGGAACGGATTTCGCATGGAAATGGATTCCCTTCTCGCCACGTCCCAATTGTTGTATGAGACAGAGGAGGAAAGTATTGAAGCGGATGGAAGTACGAACTGGAGAAAGAGGGACGTTTCTTTGTTGGCCGGCACAGAGTTAAAGAGCCTATCTTTCCTGACGATTTTTGTGCTAATAATGATTTAGTGGTGAATAGCTTCCATTGTTAATAATAGTTATGTTTATTTGAATATTCAATTTAATTAAACTGAAATAGCGTAAAGGATATTTCTTTATAAAAAAGTGATACACCCATACATTTATATGCAAAATACAGATATTTCTACAAACTATACATTAAACCCAAAGGAGGTGTTTATGTGTTATTTCTTTATAGATCCAAGGGCCATCATAATAATCATTTATTTCGGATAAACAACATATACAAGTTGAATGAAAACTGTATAGAAATAGCTATTTTTTCAGAGGCAGCTTGGGTTTTATACAACACACTTCAAATTATCAACCACAATACAAAAAACTACTCGATTACATGGCACCCATTCTTCTTGCCGATATAAAAAAAAATCGAAACCACATCAATAATAATTATGTGTATCTAAGACATTTGATGTTCGAAAAACAGAATCATCTCCTTTCCTTTTGGAGAAATCGGATAACAATCCAATACATTAAGCGCAACATCAGCAACTTTGTCCAATGGAAGGAACGAAAGGTTCGTTCGAAAAAAAGTCAACTCATCTGCTGACCCGTCTACTTCTGAAGCTTCAGAGACTTGTGATAATGGGAGCAATGAGATTTCGGACATTGTGAGTGTCACTGATACAGGAGATTGCTCTTTCATCCTAATAGTTCGCATCACGCTTAAAAGCTAATCCTGATTTTATTCACTTAATTTCAGCTGCAGAGGAATGCATGAGAGGGCAAATCGATAGCTATTTTTTCGAAGCTCCCTTAGAAGAATGTAAAGATTTGAATAATCATATTAAAAGCGAAGGTAACGAATGATAGTAAGATGATAATAAAGGAATATAATAAATAATATTTTTCGTTAATATTAAAATTTTGTTCTTTTATTCACACTTCAGTAATACCATCTTTAAAAAATGCAGATTAGAAATTGTATTAATTATTATAAGAGGAATGCGAAGGGTTATAGGACATGTGAGGAATTGGGGAATGCCATATATTGTGATAATATAAGACTCCTTGTTTTGTGATATATATCTTTCATATTAGTAGAACTTGGATTTTTTTTTGTGCGTCTACTAATAATATTTTTATCATTCTGTACAGCTATAAAAGCAATGTGTTTGTCAGAGGGTTTAGTTGAATATGGATATGATTTATGAGATATATGTGAATTTCGGTACTATTTTAAGGAATACTATTACACAATATGGTGCCAAATATCTTATTCGTTTCTAAAGGGTACTTATACATATACTCGCCATGAACCAAAAATAGTTTTTCTCTATGTAATACTTAAATTTTAAGTAATATTTTTAGATAAAAAAAACCTCAAATATATTAAAATTTCCAAAATTTCAAAACCCTATAACGTTTTCAAAGAAATGTACATTAATAAAAATAAAATTATCATTATATTGGTTCACTATATTTCCTTATGTTTTTTCATTTAAGAAAAGTGAAATGTTTTATATATTTATGGAATATCATTTTTAAAAATGGTACACAAATGCAATCACATCAGAAAAATGATGACCATACTCGATTCAAAAGAAAAAGAAACACTTTTTGACCGAAAAAGTATTTTTACAGTTCAATAAAATGACTAAAATATCATTATTAGGTAGACAAAAATATTTAAGCTCCATGAATAATTTTAAAACATATTCCCCCCCCCCCCCGTATATCCTGGTCCTTTAAGATCCTGCTAAGGAACAACGAATGAACGTAACAATTGGTTAAGGTATAAAGTTTTGTGTTTATAACTAAAGGAATTTCATATTTATATTACGAAATAGTCTTGCTAAATGAATATGTATTTGGTGATTAAAGATACAAGAAAATATTTATATATTGATCTTATACTTTTTTGAACTGAACAGGTATGTCCTTTTCAAATTTGGCCCTGGATTCAAGCTAATAAATATAGGGTTATTCGAAATGATTCATCCGAATTTCAAATTTCTATATTTTCAAAAATAAATGACAGACATTGAAAAGTAATACATGAATAGGAAGGAAAATTATGGAGGTCTTACATTGTGAAAAATAGTTGACCCTCATATGTTCTGCGAGAAGTTATTTCACGAAAGCTGTTTTAGAAGCTTTCATGGAGCAACCTCGCAGTTGGATCAATGACAGAGGACTAGAGGACGATGTATGTAGTCTAAGTCATCTAATATTGCCCCATGCAATTTGTGAGTTTTTAAATGAGAATATGTATGCACCAATATTTTTTAGAATCTTAAAAAGCGAATTTCTGCTGTTTCACTATCAATTACCACTGACATTTTCCAACATATGTTTGGCAGGAATTTACATTTCAATTGACATTATATATGTAACTAAAGATTAGTTGGATGGTTTTGTTAACTTTGCACAAGAAGAAGAATGATGATTTTTTATGACGGACCTCGTAATTTTGAATCTCATTCAAGAGATGAGGACGACACCTGCGCTCTCAACTCCCTCTTGAAACTTCCTCACTACGCCAACGTTAGGGCTTTGAGACACAATAGATTTAACGTGTGTTAGTCCCTACGGAGTGTTTTTAAAGGAATCAAGTCTGAAACACATAACTCGATGAAAACGACCGCGAGTCCATGACCATGACCACTAGGCTACCTCGGAAGTGTACCTAACGGAAACTATATAGAACCTGTAAGAAACTTCTTTATTTATCTTCTATATTCATGTATTACTTATTATTCTGTGTCGTATATTTGCGAAAGTATGGAATTTCGAAATGGGATGATCCATTTTGAGAACTCCTGTATATGAGCTACATGTTTTATTTAAAATGTAGGTCTGAATATTAAAAATGGCTCAGAAGTAAAACCAAGATCTCCCTGCATTGATTATTAAATTAAATTGCATGTTCTAGATATATGCGAGCTTTAAAGTGAAGTAATCTTAAACCAGAATCTTGTCGTGAAGGCTTACAGATAACATACATTTATATTCTTTTATAGGAAAGAAATTGACAATATCGTAAATCAAAAAGAATTCTTACATTCAAAATATAATCTGAATATGATGAAAAATGCACGAAGGTATCTCATGGAACACGTTAAGTGAAAGAATGTTTCCGAAACAATTTTTCTTTGTCCCAGAAGTTGCTGACCAACGTTAGAAAAAATCCCTCCTGAAATTTATCTTTGGGATTTAATCTTGGACATCTGGAATGCATCTGATGCATTTTATTTACAGTTTTTTTAAACAATTTTTGTCCAATTCTTTTCGCCTTTTTTTTTCTGCTTGTAGTTCTTTAGTTTTGGTATTAGATTCCGGAAATGGTTTATTTTAAAGATAGTTTAACAATTCATAATTGTTTCATTCTTTAGTACTTCCAAGCTTGAAAATTAATATTTCTTAATCAAATAAAAGTGTTATTTTGATGACACTTATAATTACCTATAGAGCAATACGAGTGCTTAAAGTTGTAATACATTGTAGCTACTGATTTTCTCCTTTGAGCTGTAACTTATCAGGTTGAATACAATGTGGTAGAAGCATTAATGTTTCAGTATGTAATGTAATGTTTAATGTAATTAATGAAGCAGTACGTGTTTCAAAGAGAACTGTACTGTTTAGAAAATATTTCAAACTCACCATTTGAATACTACTCAATACGAAAACCAAATTAATTAATAATAAAATATAACTATCTGTAACTAAAGTAAAAAATCTATTTCTCAAAAATTAGAATTAGTTTTCGTGTGTTTAATATAAGGAATAAATGTGAAACATGGTTCACACAGATGTCTTTTTCTTTTTCACGTTGAATCATCTAAAAATACGTATCTAATGGTTAACAAAATTATTGAATCGAAATAAATTTTTTTTAATTAATGAAAGTGTTAAATTTAAATCTAATTCTCGAATAATATGTAATTATATTCTAATTATCTTATTAATAATCTAGTTTTCTAATTAAATCTAATAATATTCTGATATCAAACATTAAAAAAACTGATTGGGGCTTCCTGTTTAAAAAAGCTATTAATAGTTATTTTTTTACATTATTCAAAGATTACATAAAATTTTGATAGAGTTACAAATAACTAATGCACTTATGTAGAAATTTTAAATTTTATATAATTAATTTCAAATTGATACGTTACTATGAATCGTGATTATTTAAAAGATACCTATTACAACATTTGGTCACTGTTTTGAAAATTTATGTATTTACTTCAAAATTTCCTGTCTGTTATTTTTAATCAAATCAATTACAAAAAGATTACAAATCATAAAAGTGAAATAAAACCCAAATTAGCAAGAAATAGTACCCAATGGAAAAGATATGGAATACTTTTATTTTTAAATGAACAGTTTTAGATATTAAATTATTTTTTTAAAAATTCCTAAATTAATAAACTTTAATACATACTACTCCCAACTGACTTAACGTTATCACTTCAAAAAATCCTTCTAGCATTTTATTACAGTTAAAAATCAAATAAGCAATTTAAGCCTATCTGGTAATTTGTTATTAGCAATGATATGTGTAAGTCTTTTGCAAATAGAGTGCTCTACAATTTGTATAAGGGAGCTCGTGCTTTTTTGCAAACTCTGGAATGATTGCCATTGCAATCAAGATTCGCTGCCTCGTCCCGACTTTTCTACAGAAAATTAAAACTAAAGAATGTTACCTGCAAAGTTTCATTCTACACGCTTACTGATTCTCATGTTACAAAGTATAGTTTCGTGTTGATTTGTTTGTTTTCAGGAAGCTGTACGTTTAAGTAACCCACAGTATGAAGAAGATGGAGTTCAAAATGCTGAGTTTTACAATGATGGCATTAAAAAGGTCAAGAAACTCTGGAAGAAATAAATATATTCATTCGAATATTAATTATTTAGAGAAATTTTAAGAATAATGAATAAAAATTAAGTTTTTATTTCCATTGTTTTGATAATAATTAAATCTTTATGATGCGTCGGAATAAAAAAATAAACATTTACATTAACGTTGGTTACTCTGATATATGGCCTTCTAAAACTTATCATATCACTATTAATGGCTGTAATTTACAACATTATGCGCATAAGGATAAATTAGAGTGTAGAATGAAATTATTTTGGATAGTTCGGTTATTTCGTAATATAAATCACAATTGTACAATACCTCTTCGTACGTACGAAAAACTCTAAAGTTCTCAAACCATGAAGTGGATAAATAGAAAATACTTTAAAAGTGCTTGTTGTTTTCAATATTTAAAGAGATTTCATTCCTTATTAGGTTTGATTGTAATAAAAATCAATAAGGGTTGTTTCTATAAAAATATTTTTGATATGATATATTTATAAAATTAGTTAGAACTAAAATTGCAACAAGAAAAGTTGAGACACAAGGCATTGTTCTTTTCTCAAAAAAATCTACCTAAAACTAGTTTTCTCTTGAAACTGGTCATTAGATTCCATTAGTTTCATTTATTTGACGGTCTACCAAAATCACTTAAAAAGAATTTTTGTCTTTTGTATTCTTCAAAATTGTTCTGTAATCATGCAATTTTTGTTTTGTTACTTAGGAATGCAACCATTTCCTTGCTGCTCCTAGAATTACGTAGAATAGGCATCTAGAGAATTCCTGCAATTACAGATGATTGAAAAAAGGAATAACAGTACAAGTTTCGCCCTCAGTAGAAGTTACAAGTGTCGAGAAATTATAAATGAAGAATAGCATTAAATATTCCTTTAGGAATTAATTGAATTCGGAAATTATGACACCCATTATCTACGTAACCAATACATCAATAATCAAAATAGAGATTTAAAAGTGAATGAGATAAATTCATTATTTCAAATTTTGTAATTAATAATTCTAACTAGAAACCTTTGAAGGTTTTATCTGACATTAAAAACAAAGCACATTAAAAAAAAGGGAAATTGACTGCAAATACATGTAAAAATTGATATTCTCCAATAGTTATTGCTACTTTATTAGCCTTGTGTCTATATTAAAGAATAAAAATTTCTTTCTAAATCTCATCAAAATATTTTTTTCAGCACATTGACTGTCATCTATGAAATAACTAGTAGTTCACGTTCTTCGCTAGAACGTTGAGTACAACATATCTCATATTGTGTTTTCTTGCCCTATTCATACAGATATGAATAAATTTGTAGTATACCGGTGTAAATATTAATAGATTGCTTCTGGGAAGAGGACAAAAAATACCAAATATATTTTACATGAACAAAAAGTCCATTAATAAATAAATATATTGGGTTTTTAATAATATAATATGATTAAATTATATTAGAGCTTTATACTGGCATCCTGAAAATTACAGAGACAGTCAATATGTTAAATATCAATTCCAGGTAATTTTAAAATTATTTAACAAAAGAAACAATGAGAATTAAATTAAAAATAATCAGACTTACGTTCTGTTTTAAATCCTAATCTAGGAATTGACTAGAGTTACAATCATAATTTTAAATAATTCCTATGGGGCCGGTGTCAAAAGTGCAAAGTTAATAAAAATTTTTAAAACAATCAATGTGTGTGTGTAAGCTAAAATCTGCGTCAGTAATGCTTACTAATTTTGAATCGATTCAAAATTTTGATAATGTTTTAGAAGCTGGCCTTATAAATCATAATTCAAATAGTATTTTATATTCATTTTATTTGTTTGATAGTTTAAATAATACATTCCGAAAACGCGAGAGGGTATCGCAAAGTCTTAATATTTACTAAGAAATAACTGAGATATCAGAATAAAATAAATCATGTGTATTAATTGATCTTCAGGTGTGTAACTTAGTAAATAGCAGGTATTAATATTAATGTGTTTTATTTCAGGAAGCCATACGTTGAAATAACTTGCACTATGGAAAAGATGGAGTTCACTTTGATGAGTTCTATAATCAAAGCTTTCGAAAAGTCATGAATAGCTGAGAGAAATGTATAACTCTAGATGGGGTCATTGTAGAGAATTCTTAAAATCAGTAAATATAAATTAGTTATCTATCTAGGTTACTTTTATTAATAATATCTTTTTAATGAAGGAAGTTCTCAAAACTTAAAAATGTTTTGGGTTTCTGTTATTTACCCAACAAATCCCCCAAACCATAATAAAACTAATAGATTAACATTAATAGAAATAAATTACAATATTACATACATAAAGATAAATTTAATATTCGGAATAAATTTCATCCTGGTATTTCGGTTTTTTCTTAGCAGTAATTAAATTTTACGGTATGTAATAAAGGAGTTTTAAAAATTTGAAAACTGTCTCTTTAGAAATTGTTCGTTTCGGTAAATATTCAATTCAAATGTAAACAATACAAATTCAAAGCGTCAAAAAAATCAATATAAAATTTTAATCTATGATCACTTTCACTTTAGGTACAAAATTTGAAATAAAAGGTGACATCCAAGGTCGATTGTTTTGATCGTAATACTTTTTCTTGATTTCACCAACATTTATTTTCCAGATGCTTGCTTAAGTAATTATCATAGATGATAATTTGCATAACTTCAGCCATTTCATATAATTTTGTTTAATGAGCATTTAAAAAAAATTTAAATTAATACAAGTCTTAAATCAATGTTAATTTTAAAGAAGAGTGCTTTTAATCTCTGGAACTAAAGGAGAAGTAAGTCTTAAGGTCTTTACAGCATTAGTCCTTTCACTCAAGAACAAGTAAGCAAATGTGTTTTTTTTATTTGAAACGAAGACCCTTGACAGTTATTTCATTGCCGAAGATTTTTTTAAAGTTATTAACCTCTTACAAGAAATGGATTAATAAATCATCCTCCGCGTCATGGATAAAATGTCATATATTTGAATTAGAAATCGACAAATGCAGACAAATAATCAATAAACAAAAAACACAGAAATTTCGAAGCAGCGACAAAACTAATGCTGAGTGGGACGAGATTGATGATACTTATTTAGGTTTCTTCTTCAGAAAGAATGTCTATAGATCGGAGTTTAATTTTTTTTCCCGTAGGATCAATTGAATTTTGTTTATATTGCAAAAAACTCTTTTTTTTTTTGCTCATTACATGCCTTCTTATGACAAAAAGGAAGACTGTATTTAAGCTATATAAACGCTAGTTGTTGTTGTTTTTTAAAATTCAAAACTGTCAAACCAGATCATTCAATATTTCAATTGTTCTTTGAAGAATACTTTCCTATTTTGATTCTAAATTCTCTTGCAAAAATTTTCATTCTTACATAGTCAGATATTCTTTTAATTTAAGAATTTTGCAAAAAAATAACGATATGTGTTCAACAATAGCAATAATGCGTAAATAAAGCCTTATAATGAAACACAATAGTAGAAATTATTTTTTTTTCACATTTTGTGAAAGCCGTTCTAAAACGTATTTTTCATATAATCAAAACTCAAAACTAAAAATATAAGAATAATTTAGACACATGTATGCTTTACAGTTATATATTTAAGATTTGAATTTCCAAGAATATTAAAAACATTATATCAAAGGAAAGAAGAACTTATCCGTAAAAAAAATGTTTTGGGACTGTTGGAAGAATAGTAATGAAATCAAATACTTCCTTTAATAAGGTTTTCATTATTAACATTGATTAATAATAATTTAGCAATCAGTTTATTTATTATTGATCATGCAGTGTTGTATCAATAATAATGACTTATTTAATAAAAAATATGAAAGTATTTACTACGAGAGTCACGGCCGTTTAATTGAATGTGATGCAGCAGGAAAAAATAAGAGACGCATTGAGAAAAAAATTCCTAAGAAAATTATTCTGTTTCATGGCTGAGAGAAATCTGAGAAACATTCATAGACCTAGTCAGACAAAAGTAGAGTAATTGTAATTTTAATACTTTAATCGTTCACTTTAAGTGAGTGCAATTGAAACCTTTACAAATAAAGTTAAACGGACAACATAATATAATATTAAGTTGTTTTCGGTAGTTAATTATTATTATTATATATATATATATTGAGAGGTGAAGAAATGGGTCACCTCAACATCTTAATCTCCTAGAGGACCGGCGCGCCTGGAATGAAGCAGCACTTCCTGGAACGAACGCTCTGAAAAGGAGCGTCATCATCGGTCAGAGCATTCAAAGCAGTTAAGCCTAATCTTACAAAAATATTCCAATAAAATTAGCATTTAATATAATGGCTGCAATTTTACAAGTTATATGTAAATAATATACTACTCCTTAATATGTATCATTATAAAGACAATAACATAAATAGAAATTAATTAAATGTACAAAATAATGAGTCGTGATTCTCAGTTTGTTTACACCAATAAATCTATCAAATATATATAAAAAAAAAAAAGCGCAGAACAGAAACTAATACCCTCCTGTGAAGGTCAAATGTTGCGAGATTCGACTGATGTGAAACCGTTGTAATTTGGCGCAGCATTTAAAAATTCAAATAAAAAGTTTCCCAATTACACTGACGCGACGTCGGGCCTACGATTAATAGGAGCTGTTCGCGTGGAAGCGACGCTGGGCTGGTAGGAGTGGAATCGTTGCGTCGCGTAGGCGAAACGTTGGTCGCGAAGGGGTTAAAGCTTGATAATGTTTGTTGTGTCTCTAATTTCATCAAAAGAGTTAAACCTTTTTGCAAATCAACACAGTTGATTCTTCAAGAATACATTTTACACGGGAACAATAACAACAAAAGATATGGCTAGCGATGCCCGCGGGGCATAAATACCCAAGAAAACGGAAAATATTGGAATTATGCTTGGATTGTAATTAGTAGAGGCTTGAAAAACTAGTACTGTGACGTTGGGCTATTCGTGGTTTTCTCTTCGCTAAACTTGGGGACTTTAAATTAAGACTGATTGCTTTATCTACACAACAAGCACGCAGAAATAAAGTGAAGCGAGGGAGATAGAAAATATATAAGCTAAGCTTGAGATACACGATAGAGGTCAAGTGGTTCTAGTGTTTGGCAATTGTTCCAGAATCGAAGACGGGGTAGAGAATTGTTACAAGTTATCGGCTGCATAGTGAAGTTTAGAAGTCGAGATAGCCTCAACTCTAAGGCATTGGTAATACTCCATTACATTAGATATTCGTGGAACAAGTTAATATACTTAAGGAGATATTTTGACCTGGAGTAGTAAGTTGTCTAATAAATGCAGTGAGTACGATCTGCCTAACGTCTTTTTAATTGACTTATTGACTTTTAGTGTTAGTACATTGAGTTTAGCTATGGCACAAGAGACGACTAGGAATAGTTCGCCTTCACAGTACCATATGTGCGATTTTGTGAAGAGCAGTAACAGTTAAAATGTGCATAAAAGTTAGTTGCTAGGATTTAGTTGGAAGTCAAAAACTCAGTGTCGAAACAGGAAAAGCAAGTTAAAAAGAATATATAATATTATATATATATATATATATATATATATATATAATCCATCAAAGTTCAACTCTGGTTTAATTTGTATGTCTTAATTTATCATACTTTATTATATCTGTAATAATTAAATAAATTTTAAACTCTTAATTATTGATACCTGCTTTCTAATTTTGATATTTGTTACAAATAACCATCATTTCTAAAAGATATTTTTAACTAATATAGCTGTAATGCATTAATAGTTATTAAAATAACTTTTCAATATTATACGTTGTTCCATGGTTCTGGTCGATTTAATTTGATGATCGTTTTTAGGGGGAAAAAAGCAAATTTCTGAAGCATTAATTCAGTCTTAATAATATGAAAGTGCTGTTTTATTCATCTTTTAAAACGAATAACAATGCAATGTATTAGATATACAGGTATTCGAATTCGTGGTTGCGAGCTTCCGATGCCACTGAAGACCCGTCATGTAATGGGGCTGAGGCACGTTAAGTCTGTTGAAGATCCGTTCCCTAGGTGTGGAAGCTGAGAGAGCGAGCTGTCAACTCAGATATAGTACTCCACACTTAACCGTGGGCTCAAAATTATGATTTCCATAGCCAATATCCCTCGTATTCTTCCCTAGGGCAAGCTTAATATTAAATCAAGCAACTCTTAAACAATCGCATTTATTTAGATGTAAACTATTCATACAGATCAATTATTCAACAACCGGAACTCATTATTTTCCTCTAAGATTATCGATAGCAATTGTGCAAAATCAGTAATGTCTGTCGACTCATCAATAGCCAACGAAAACAACTTAAACTGTGTTAGCGTTTCTTTTAATTGACATTTGGTGTGGCTGCTGATGTTCTCAGGTTTTCTAATATTTATTCTCACCGAATAAATCGAAATATCGAAACAAATCTCTTTCCTCCCGGCACTTTTCAGCGGTTGCCGCAAGAAAACGTTATTTAATTAATCGGTAAATGGTTTTCCTTTCGTGGCTAATAAAGGAGCTGTTCGTAAACTAATTTAGTTATTTCTACGTAATTGCGTTTTAGTTATATGAAAAATTGGTTAGCATAATGCAATATTCCTTTTTGAACTTTCCAATTCTAGCGATCTCTGATTTTCTTTAAGTTTTGAATATTATTCAGCGTGTTATTAATTTAATAATGATGACATGTTTATGCTCTTTTTCCGCAGCCATAACGTAATGAACAAGATGCGTTTTCATTTTTTTTACTCTAAAATATTTCATGCTCCATTCAGCTTTAAATATATGATATTCTAAATACCCTTTTCTCTCTCTATTTACTCCGAGAGTAAAATGGAAGCGATTTGTAGGAAACAAAACGAAAAAAATTACTTTCGTGTCTCCTATAAGTCTGTGTTCCTATAACGCAATTTTTATTTTACACGGTGTGTGAAAATTGAGACAGAGCTCCTGTAACGAATTCGGGAACCGAATAGAAAACTGGTGTTTAGTTTATAATTTATGTATGTTTATAATTTTATTACTAGTATTAACAAGTCAATTGAAAAGTCCCCGAACTGCTATAGTAAAACATATTTTTTTGGCAAAATTAGTTTTTTTAATTCAACATAATACCCTTCAATGGTGATACACTGATTATAGTGACCCTCCAACTTTTCGATACCATTTTTGTAGTACGATTTGTTCTTTGCTTCAAAATAGGTCTCAGTTTCGGCGATCACCTCTTCATTCGACGAACATTTCTTCCCAGCGAGTATTCTTTTGAGATCTGAGAACAGGAAATAGTCGCTGGGGGCCAGATCTGGAGAATACGGTGGATGAGGAAGCAATTCGAAGCCCAATTCATGGATTTTTGCCATCGTTTTCACTGACTTGCGACACGGTGCATCGTCTTGGTGAAGCAGCACTTTCTTTTTCTTCAAATTCTGCCGTCTTTTGGCGATTTCGTCCTTTCAAATGGTCCAATAACGCTATGTAATAGTCGCTGTTGATGGTCCTTCCTTTTTCAAAGTAGTCAATGAAAATTATTAAATGCGCATCCCAAAATACAGACTCCATAACCTTGCCAGCCGACTGATGCGTTTTCCCACGCTTTGGAGCGGGTTCATCGTGTGTAGTCCACTCGGATGACTGTCGATTGGACTTCGGAGTAAAATAATGGAGCATGTTTCATCCATTGTCACATATCGACGCAAAATCTCGAGTTTATTACGCTTGATCATCTTCAAACACTGCTCCCAATCATCAACTCGTTGTTGTTTTTGGTCAAAAGTGAGCTCGCGCTGCACCCACTTTGCACAGAGTTTTCTCATACCCAAATATTCGTGAATGATATGATGTACACGTTCAGTTGATATCTTTAGAGTGAATGCTATTTCATTCAATTTCAATTTACGGTAATTCAAAATCATTTTGTGGATTTTTTTAATGTTTTCGTCGGTAACAACCTCTTTTGGGCGTCCACTGCGTTCACCGTCTTCGGTGCTCATTTCACCACGTCTAAACTTAGCATACCAATCCTTGATGGTTGATGCTGGGGCAGTGTCTTGAAACTCGGCATCCAGCCAAGGTTTTGCTTCAACTGTATTTTTTCCCTTCAAAAAGCAATATTTTATCAACCCGCGAAATTCCTTTTTAACCCTTTTTTTCAGAATAACAAAAGTTGCTTCACTCAAAATGCTATAATTCACAAACTAATAATCCGACAACTGTCAAATTTATACACGCATCTTTTGAGGGTTAGGGCTAACTAAAAAACATATGGATTTAATTCTAGTAGATCCATCTATGTGTCAGGTGGGGGACATTTCAATTGACCTGTTATTTTAAGCAAACCTAAATTCAGATACGTAAAATTTTAACATATGTATAGCCATTTCTGTTATAAAATTTTATTATCTGGTCAGTCACAGCTTGATACTTAAGGAATGCAGTTCTTATATATGGCTGAACAGAACTATATTTCTATATAAAATGGTACGAATTCATTTAATTTCACAGTGGTTTACATCTGAAGTGACAGTAAATCAACGGATTCGTCTTATTTCTAT
>BMAW01004579.1:0-22618 GCA_019974015.1 Nephila pilipes | reverse complement strand
AACATTAAGCTGATGAAATCAAAATGGCGGGTAGACGGGAGCCTTAAATAATCATCCTCAAATGGATGTTTCTTTTTCATTCGTAAAACGACTGATTTAATTAAATTTATTCTGAGCTATTGTAACTATCATATCATGATAGAGTAACATGTTCGTTTCAAATATTCTCCATTGTGTTAAAGACATTAAATGTATTTTTTAATATATATGGTAAAGTTCGAATTTAGAAGTGGACTCAGTCCTAAACATCGTTGCCTCCCAAAATATGAATTTCGCGTCATGATCGGTAAGTGGCATGGACATAGAGTCGTGATCCTGCCAACTTTATGAAAGGGCTTACAAATGTCTTCCAATTTAAACTGATGTAGTCATTAAAACAGCAATATAGTGTCCAATTTCAGCAACATCTTTATTGCTGAAGGTATGTCACATTTATACATCACTATAGAAGTAGCATTCTATTACAGAGTTCTGAACAACATACTTTCAAATCGCAACCTAGAGAGAATATATGAAGAGAAGATCGTAGAAAAAAAACACTTCATCAGCTATTATATCAAGCTGAGATCAAGGCGACAGTTACAATTAAGGAACTTGAAGTTGGTTGACAGATGTATTTGAGTGCAATGCCAAAATATTAATTTGGGATTAAGGAAAAAAAATTAAAGAAGTACACACACATATATATATATGTATATATATATATATATATATATATATATATATATATACAGAGAAAGAAAGAGAGAGGAACACACACAAAGGGCAGTCTACATCTCATATACGGTACATACTTAAAAATAAAGAAAATGCAATGTATTTAACTCTAAATTTACAAACATTTTGTGGAATTAATTTCTCAATACACGAAACATTTGCTTCTCCATATTCTGAAATGCTTTAATACTCACAATATTTCATAGTAACTTTATATTTAGATAATTTATGCACTCATAGTGATTTCTAGCTTCTCTGATAAAACATATTTAGTAAATTTCTTATCATTTTAGAGTTATAGTTAACATCTTATTTTTTAATCCCGAATTTGATATAACTTTATAACTTTTAAAGAAAGAAATACTGAAAAACTGTCTTTGATATTACAGTAAAAATCTTACTTTTATTAATGTTGCATTACAAACTTTAAAGCAGTTTTGAAAAATATTGCTTCCCTAACAAAAATATCACAGCACAATTCCAATGATAGTTACCGTATTTCTCAGGTTATTAACAAACTAAAATATGTGCACGAAATTACTAATGAACAAACATATGTATGCTTTTTGTTTAACTAACAAATAAATTACAAATCATTGATTAAATGTAAAGGTACGATGTTTATTTGTTAGTATAATTGTGTTTGTTAATTATTTAAAGTTCCAAAATTAAATGACGACCAAACGAATAATTTAGCATCCGTTATAATGTGTACCATTCATCACATAAATATTAGTAACATTTAAATTACTTTTCGGGAGTCCCTCTTACGATGCATACAAGGC
The DNA here is from genome assembly GCA_019974015.1 of Nephila pilipes. Lineage (NCBI taxonomy): Eukaryota > Metazoa > Arthropoda > Arachnida > Araneae > Nephilidae > Nephila > Nephila pilipes. The sequence continues at coordinate 21,116 of BMAW01004579.1, read as the reverse complement.
GTTGAACGAATTCCATTGTTCCTCTAACCAAAGGCTCAAAATGATATATAGAATAAGAGGGGAATGCATTGCGCCCAATTAGCCCTGAAGCTCCTAATCGATGCCAACGAACTTCATTCGACACCCCATGTATATATTTGCTTAGAGCGGGCAAGAATTTGGGCATCGACAGACGAATAACAGATTTTACTTCTTTCTAAAAGCCTGTTGCGACAGTGATGCCCGTCAATGTTAATAGCAGAGCATGTGAAACTACAGTATTAGGATTAGGATTTGAGGAGGTCATTTGTTTGTGTAAAGAGAAAGTTTGTGTCAGTGAATAAATTTAATAAAATACATTCTATTGTTCACCTTCAATCCTTGTTCGAACAATGAAGTTAGTGAAAATAAGTTTTTTTTTTGATCAAATATTTTTTTTTAAATTTATACTGTTTAAATTTTGTCGAATTAAGATTTAACTCTGAAACATTTAAGATGACCAGATCGAAGCGCATAGGAAAATAACTGTCATTTAAATGATAAAGAAAACCTTCCTAGATATTTTTAGCTTTAAATATGTCATATTTGACACATTTGCTATATTTCAATATTTAGAATCAAGAATAAAATTATTAATTTTAAAATCTCTAGTGGGAGTGTGTCTCAACTGTGAAAATTCCACTTGGAGACACACCAATTTCAGTTTATGTCGTAGAAACTAACGACATTATGAAAATAACATTTTATTCAAGCGAGTAAGCAATAATAAGTACAAGGTACAATTATAAGTACAAGGTACGAGTAATAAGTACAAGGTACAATTTCAAGTAGCGAGTACCTTGAACTCCCAATCCAGCCACTTCCTATGATATAATTTTATAATATTTTATATATTTTAAATAGAATTAAATATCTTTTCTCAACATAATCGTTTCTACTATAATAAAGAAGAAAAATATTATATTTTTGAAAAAGGAATTACGATGTGCGTAGCAATAGCCTTCATGTTGCTTTTGGTATGACGTAAATAAAATCCAACCAACCAATCCAGTTTTTTTTCGTAATTCTGTAAATTTCGCTTTCCGTAACTCTTAAGATGTCAATTCCATTTCAAAAGTATAAGATTCTATCCACTCAAAAATTAACAAATCGAATAGGATTATTAATAAATTTGGTTCGATTAGAAAGGAAAATAATAGCATACATGCCTTGAAGTTCTTGCAACTTTTGTAAATTTTCTCTTTAAGAGCTTCAACGTAGATTTGTTCATCTTTTTCTACGTTCAATGTATTAGAAAGATTTTTAACATTAGGGAAGTATTTGTCGGTATCAGTACTGATACTTCGGAAAAGTTTGTTCAATTTTGTGGCAAAGCCTTTCCAATATTCAAAAAAAATCAAGCACTGTTTTGACCCTTTTCTTGAAATCCGAAGTGAAGTTCTTTGAGAAGTTTAGTAACATCTTAGTCACAAAAAAAGAACATCAATTTACATATCATTCAGTTCAATTGTTCGGTATTATTAACATCACACTAGAAGCAATACGAAGGCTATTGGCAACGGACCTCGTAATTTTGAAACTCGGTTAAGTAATGAGGAGGACATTTGGGTTCACACATCCCTCTTCTATTTTCCACATCACGCCTATGGGAGGACTTTAAGTTTCGACCGATTTAATATGCATCAGCCCTGGATACACGTGGATCTTAAGTGCCATCAAGGTTCGAACCCATGACTCGACGTAACCAGTCGGCCGTGAGTCCTCGACATTGATCATTAGGCTGCCTCGACCATCATTCAATTCGTCTCTTTGATGGAAAGCTTTAATGTCTTCGTGACACAAACTTATTCAAAACATTAATCCGACTTAGCCGATGGACAGGACTATATAAGGAGAGATCAACATAATCACTTTCCTTTCTTTTCTAAGAGAGAGTTTAATTACCTTTATACCAATGAAAAACGAATTACTACGAAATTAACTATTTTAACAACAATGTCCATTACAGAAATTAAGCTCCATGATGACATTTTAGCAACTAAATTTAACTGATGTATCATGTAATGGAAAGCCAGTAATATTTTCCAAAATGATTTTCTACAAGTTTAATAAATCATCTTTTCTTGACAGACACTGAAGGAGTGCCATCAGTAGTTAAACAAAATGTTTGATTTGCATCAATATTTTTGCATTCAAAATAACTTAAAGTCTTCCCTATATCTTAATTGTCTCAGACATAGGAATCAATTTGAGTAATTCTTCACTTGAACTCGGTCTTTATCACAATATCGTGAAATTATTGAAAAGTGTGTAACATCTTTCACGTAGGTACTTTTCTCAAGTACCGATTTTCTTGTAATCTAAAATTCTTTTTTTTTTATGTTACATTGTCTTCCATTTCAGTTAATCGTCTTTAAATTGTTCGAGCAGAAGCTGGTATTTCTTGAATTCGGGATATTATTGCTGTAGATGGGGTAAATCACTAAACAATATTTCAACACTTTTCAAAAATGTGTCTTTTATATATTCTCCATCTGTGAAAGGTTTGCCTTCGGCAGCTACACTATGAGCAATTACGAAAGTGCATTCGGTCGCATTAGCATTGTTTCTCATTGTTAGACAAAAAAATGTGACTTGTTTCTTATATCCAGTAACAGCTCATTTATAACTTAACTTTTTCATAGGAATTCTTAAATGTGGATTGATGTTTAGTATGAAAATCTCTTTGTACAACTTCTCATGCGACATACGAAGCTTTCGAGACATAAAATACATGCAGCAAGATCTTTTTGTTGTAGGAATCCATATTTATCCGTCCCTAGTGTCTTGAAAACCACGTGCATCAAGCTTTATTTTTTTAGTGGCAACTGGATTAAATATGTTGATATAATTGCCACAGTAATGAAATAAATAAAAAGTCATTTTTTCTGAATAAAACTAAGAACGTGTTGTATGTTTAAAAATCCCTTATAGTGCACAACGCGCATCAAATTAAAGTCTACTTTCAACTGAAAACATACTCGTGTACAGGCGCAATTAACAGAACGAAAGGGAAAAAAATACGTGAGATGCAGAGGAGAATCAGGGCGATTAATCTTTATTGATAGCTTTGTAGATTGATGTAGATAGCCACTAAGAATAGTACTACGTGCCAAATCTGGCACGCGTACCATATATTGCCAACGTCTGGTATATACAGTAATATTCACAAAAACAATTATTTAAAGTTCAGAAAAAAATTATGTAATATTCATAAATGCTTAAGAAAAAACAAAAACAAAAAAAATTCAAAATTACAGAAAGTAAAATGTAGAAAAGAGTTTTCAATTAAATTAAATTTCTCGCAAGACAACCGCTTTCATAACTCTAGCGTTAATGGTAATTGTTTATGTGTAATGAATGATTGAATGTTTGATAACGTTACACTTAAAAACATCTAGAACGCTATTGGCGACAAACTTCTTAATTTTGAACTTTGGTCAAGTGACGAGGACAATACCTGAGCTAATATCTCCATCTCCAACATTGAATACGGTGGCAACGAGAAAACATAGAGCCTCAACAGATTTAAAGTGCATTAGGACAGGATATATGGTGAGTCTTTAGCGACACCAGTATTCGAATCCACGACTCTACGGATAAAATATCGGTTAAGAATTCGCGATCAGGACCACGTGACTACCGAAGTTACCTATGTTTAAAGAAAAGACGGAACAAAAATGTATTACTTTCTTATTGACTTCAAAATTGTTAAAATATTCCTGAATAGCTAAGACAAACTTAGATTCAGCGTTTCACTCTAATTTAATTGTCCTCTAATCATTGCAACTGCCTCTTTCATTTGGGAAGGTTGGGGGTCTGGCATAATACTAACCTATGTCCTCTGTACAACATGATTCAATTATGATGGTGTACCTAAAGAAATAGTTAATATTGTTAATTTCGTAGAATTGCTTATAAATATTGCTGAGGGAGAATGATTCAATGCTCCATCATAGATTGATTCATTGTTCTTTTTTATGGGATATAGAGCAGAAAAGTTTATTATTTCTCTTAAAGTTTTCCTTTTATTCAATATATTTCAAATAATTTTATGTTCCGCAAAAATGTTCGAAATATTTACTTATTACCTACTACATTATCTAACTGCCCCAACGTCCAGGTTAATTTCGCATTTCTAAAATTTAAGAATGTCTCTGCAGTAAGATGAAATATAAGAAAATTAACAAAATTATTTGCATTCATAAATCCTTAAAAAATTAATATTTAATAAATTAATATTGAAGCACGCCACTTATTCACAAATATTTTAATAACGATTATTTGAAATTATTTTTGTTATGGATGAATTTTAAATATAAGAGAAAATTTGTTGTATGTAACAAATTTCATAGAATGAATAATAAATCTCCTTAGTACTGTCTCTCACCTCAAGTAGGATTACGTTAGATTGAAATATCACACCTGATACATATCTATTCGAAACGAAAACGAAAAAAAATTACATGATAATCCTTTTCTCTTACTACATAACCACCTTTATCGTATTCTATGCAATTTAGGAATTATAAATGCAAAGTGTTCCGAGTGGAAAAATTCTTCCTCCGCTGTAACAAGATTAAACTTGACGGAGATGTATTACTGCTGTTTTCGAGAAGCTACATTTTTTTTTAATTTTCCTTTCCTTGTTTGAGTGATTCGAATCCTCTTTTGGAAAAGATAAAAGATTACAAAGAAAGTTCTTGCTTTCAAAGATTCAGAATTCTAATAAACTCAATTACAAAGCCTACAAAATTTGATTAAATACATATAAGGGCTAAGATTCGTGTTAATCTAGATATTAAGATTTCGGAAAAGATTGTAACACATAATGGAAGCATAATAAACTCTGAAGCTGGTGTTTAAGATATTTTCCGATTCTTAATATTTAGAAGAGAAAATTAAGGTATGTTTATGAATAGACTGGAACGTGTTTCTCTATCTCTGAAATGCTTATAATATACCTTTAGTTATTATCCTGCGAAATTTGCACTTCAATTTAGCAGATCACATTTCATTCGTATAAATATCAAGGTTTGAGGGAACTGACTTGGTACTCCAATGACAGTTTTCGCATTTAAAAGGTTATATATTGTGTAAAAGTAAACTTATAAAGATGTTTAAAGTATATAATATTATAATAGAGTAACACATGGATCAATAAGTCCCGAGACTGTGCTGTCGTTTTTTTGAGATTTCCTCCTTCAAACGCACCAGCAAGTCAATATAATAATCATTGTTGATCGATTTACCTTTTTCGAGGTAGTCAATGAAAATCACGCCATGCGTATCCCAAAAAGCTGACGCCGTGACTTTGCCAGCTGACTGCTGCTTTTTCGGACGGCTTTCGCAAGCTGTGCGTCACTCAGATGACTGCCGCTTCGACTCTGGAGTGTAGTGATGTATCCATGTTTCGTCCATGGTCACGTAACGACGCAAGAAATCTTTTTTGTTGCGAGTAAATAGCGATAAACAGCTTTCTGAATCATCGACTCGTTGCTGTTTTTGTACCATCGAAAGCAATCGCGGCACCCACTTGGAAAAAACCTTTTTCACTTCACTTCAAAAAACCTTTTTCAGTAGATATCTGTGTCATCTCAGCAATCTCACGGAGCTTCACTTTACGATCTTTCATTATAATTTTTGTCACTTCACTCACATTTTCCGGTGTAACGGCTTCCACAGGTCTACCCGAGCGTTCCGCGTCATTTGTTGTCGGTACGACCACGTTTAACTCGGCAAACCACCGACAAATCGTTGCTTTGGATGGACAAGAGTCCGGGTAACATTTTTCAATCCATTGTTTTGCTTGCACGGTGTTTTTACCCATTAAAAAACAATGTTTTATCAGAACACGAAACTCGGTTTTTTCCATTTCTTAAACAAACTACAAAACGACTTTACTCCAACCTCGATAACTAAGCTGTTTCTGGTCCGATCGACTTAAAATTTTGACACGTTTCAAGCAAAGGTTAGTACTCTAGAAAGACCTGGTTACTGGTTTACTACGAGCGCCATCTCTGGGTTAGTCTCGGAACTTATTGATCCATGTGTTATATCTGTGACAGATCATTATTTGTATTCTTTAATATTTACGTCTTGTCAGGTGACCACGTTAGAGAATGTTATGGTTGCGCGAGCAAGTGGTCTGCTTTGCTTTGACATCGAGTGGTGGTTTGAAGTCTTGATGCCACTTAAGACCCCCCGTGTAGGGGCTCGATCTCCGTTAAAGAAACTGGGTACCCTGAAAATGATCAAAAGTAGATTTTTTTTCCTTTAATAATATTCGTTGAATTAATATTTTTGTGTGATATATTACCTTTGTATCAACGAAAAAAAGAAATTTGTAAAAGAAAAATTGAAAAATGTAAAATAAAAAAAAAGTAGGACATGACCACACTCCCTTTTTGGAGATGCGAATAATTTCATGCTATTTTTCAATTAAAACTCTTTGAAAACTAATTTTAGTTTGTTTTATTGATAACTAAGTCTCACTGTACTTTTTTGTTGCTACGACTTTCATTACAAGCGATTTAGTTTCGATAACTCCTGTTTTATTTGTAAAGTAGATATTGAGCTAATTATAAATACGTTTCATATTGAAAAAGAAACCAGACATTAGCAATACTTTCTATCAGTATTTCTTCGGTTGAAACTATTGAAAGTTTTGGTGTTTACTTTTCATTTATTGAAGATTTCACATAAAAATGCCTCGCGTTAAAAGGTGATATCCTTCTATGCAAATATATAGTAAACCTTAATGTAGGGATGAAAAGAAAACTGCTGATATCCCGCAGAAGAAAAAAAATTGCTGTTTCTAATATCAAAATTGAAGAATTATGAATTATTGAATAAACCGTAAGTTCCGATACTGAAGTTTCCTCAATGGGATCTTTCTACAATGAGCGAAATGTTTGTCAAACTGAAATGCCTGGAATGTGACAGAAAAACTTCGAAGTTAGGAAAACTATAGGAATTTCCTATACTTTAAATTTAACCTACAGTTTTTGTACTTAAACCCATTGTATTGTACTGTATTGAAGACTATTAATAAATAGGACTTGTTTTCATTACATCACATCTATTTGTGCACATCTTTTCAAGCATAAATTCAAGACACAATTTCACACAAGCACCACCTTTTCAACGTTCGTCTTAATCTCTTGGAACCAAACTCAATACTCAATTTCGTATCTGTTGCCAGTAAATTATCTAAAATCAAAACAATGATTTGATGTTGCCAAAAAAATATCTTAATAAAGAATATTGAAAAAGGTATTACTTTAAGTTTAAATCGTCTGCTTTTGAAAGTAAAATAGGTAATGTCTTAAAAAAAGTAACATATTAGATTAAATCGTCTGCCTTTATAAGTTGGACAGATAATATCTTAAAAAAAGTATCACAATCGTTTGTTTTTAAAAATTGAATATGTCAAAACCTCTCCCCCCTCCGAAATAAAATTTAATAAATTTTTTAGATTAAAGTTTCTTAAGATTTAAATTATTGTTTCTTCCTATTTCAGGAAATTTATTTGCTTAGCAACTTAATTTTTTGATAGAATAGTTCTCTTATTACAACACCATTTCATATGCTAAGCTTAAATTCTTCAAATTACATAAAAAATCAATAATAAAAATACACAAATAATAAGAAGAATATCTCTTACATAAATAATAATAAGAATATGTCTTACATAAATAATAAGAAGAATATCTCTTACATAAATACATACAGTTATATAACTTTCTTCCAAAATATTTGACGTAACAAGAATTCAAAAGCACTTTTTTTTAAATACAGTAAACAACAAATAGAATATGAACTGAAAATCACAATATAATTCTAAATACTATTTTTTTTTATATTTTTAATTCCACTAGGTATTGAATGGAATTGTTAGTCTGCAGCAGATACTACTAATTAAAACCCTTTTATAAAAATCTATACAATAAGTTGTTATGACATAAAATAGAATACATATTAAAAGTAATATCTATAATCATCACATTAGACAAAGCAATAATTTATAATGAAAAAAATACTGAAACAAATAAAACATTAGAAAGCTCATATTTTTCACTGGTATGCAGCTTTTGAAAATGTACAATGAATATGTATTTTATAATGAGAAAAATACTAAAACAAATATGACATTAGAAAACCCAAATTTTTCACTGGTATGCAGCTTTTGAAAATGTACAATAAACAGGAATTTATGATGAAGAAAATTTTTAAAACAATACAAACAATAAGCCAATTTGTAAAAGAGTAAATGCCTATACTCCAAGTTTGAAAGAATATTATTTTAAATATAATTTCTCTAAACAGGTCATGGAGTGAGACTTGTATCTGCACGTTTATGACTCTTGCCACTGCCAGGTACTTCCATATAATTATAAGACTGTAAAGCCATTGCCCAACTCATAAGTTGTGGATTCAAATTTACAGTATTTTCAAGCCAATCTAAAATAGTATTGTCCATCATGGTGATGAATTTATTTGGCACATCCAAATAATATTGTAGTTTCTTCACAGCAATTTCTTTGGCAGCGCACTCTTTCTCTGTAATAGAATATCGCTTCTCAGTTCCTGAAAACTTTTTCCTGAAAATATCAGAAAAGACACACTTTTTCTCAAAAGAATTTCTTTTTTTCTTACAATTTAATTCATTATCTTCACATTTACTAGTCTCATATAACTTGTCATTATCGATAGTTACACTTTCATCAGATTTGGGGAAGTTAACGAGATATTTTGAATAAATTTTCTTAGAAGAATGCATTTCTTTACAGCATTTATTTCTTTTTGAATAACAAGTGTTATCTTGATTATCTCCTTCATCTGAACTTGATGTTTCAGATCTAGCAAAAGAGACATTCTGATCTACCTCATTGTTCAGTTCAGGATTTTCATTCATTTCACCAAAACAATCTTCATTCAGTTCACGCTGAATATGACTTTCTGAAACTTGTTCAATATTTTCAATCCTGTTTTCAGGTTCAACATTTTCTGCATGGACAATTACTGATGGAACTGCAAGTGGTTCTGTACACAATTCCTTCAAATTAACTTTGATTAATTCTTTGATTGCAAAATCTTCACACGATGGTAGTAAAATCTCAACCTCAATTTTGAAATCGGGAATTTCTTCTTTAGGATTAAAATGTGGCACGACATCATGAATTCTGTTTTTCACAGGTTGATCAGATAACTGCATGGATTTTCTGGGTGGTATACCTGTAGCTCTTAATTCCACTTCCAGTTTTTTTCAGCTCTAAGGCTCTAACTCGTGCTCTCTCTTCCAGATCCCGTTCTTCTTTCCTTTCTTCTTTTTCCAGTTTTTCCTTCCTTTCTTCTTTTTCCAGTTTTTCTTTCCTTTCCCGTTCTTCTTTTTCTAGTTTTTCCTTCATTTCCCGTTCTTCTTTAATGGCACCAAGCAACTGAAGTGTAAATTCCTCATTATAATCAGGATTTTCAACAATCAGTTTACATAAATGAAAAATTTTAAATTCAGGTTTTACTTTCAAACCCAATTCTTCAGCTAATACTTGTAAATCCTGCTTCCTACTTCCAGCTAAGAAAGCCATGTTGGAGAACTTTTACTTGTATATGAAATTAAATAATTTCGATAAATGAACGTTGAAACAAAACTGCTTTAAAGAAAGCCATTCGGAAAAGATGACGCTAATTCTTGAATAAACAAAGGAGTATATGATGTCAGAACAGCACAGAAAACAGTCCGCAGAAAAAAAAAATGGCGCTTCAAATCGAAGAACTTTCATTACCAGATAAACCTTCGGACAAATGAAAAAAAAAAAAAAAAAAAAAAACAAATTATGCAACAGATAATTTGTACTAAACAACTTCTTCAGGCAATTCCAAATATCTCATTTTCAATTTAGAAACTCAGAAGACCAGCATTATTTGATTGAGGTAAGCACTCCATTCTTCTTGTGGAGACCAGCACTACCGCTATTCGAATAAGCATATCTGAATATCAAATATCTTCGGTGGAACCTCCAAATAATAGTCTGTACTGTATTGAAGACTATTAATAAATAGGACTTGTTTTCAGGACATCACATCTATTTGCGCACTCCTTTTCAAGCATAAATTCAAGACACAATTTTACACAAGCACCACTTTTTCAACGTTCGTCTTAATCTCTTGGAACCAAACTCAATACTCAATTTCATATCTGTTGCCAGTAAATTATCTAAAATCAAAACTATGATCTGGTGTTGCCAAAAAAATATCTTAATAAAGAATATTGAAAAAGGTATGACTTTAAGTTTAAATCTTCTGCTTTTAAAAGTAGAATAGGTAATATCTTAAAAAAAGTATCACAATCGTTTGTTTTTAAAAATTGAATATGTCACAGTATGCAGAAACATCAAATAAGAGACAAATACTACTCGTGATAATTATTCATGGGCCATACAAATATTCTGTATTATCGGAAAAGGCTATTCATCCAACGAAAAAATTTATATGGACATAAATATCTTGCCTTTTTTTTGTCGAGAACATACAGCAAATGTACCACACTTCTTCACGAAGCTTATGATGTTGTAATAAAGACTAAGCTAAAAAAAATGCACCGTGAAGAACGAAATGTATACAAAGAACCTGCTAATATCCCATTTGTGACGAAAGTGTTTCTTTTGATGGTAATTGGTTGACAAGGAATCATATATCAAGGGATTGAAATTGATTGTGTTATGAATATTTACAGGTTACAAATATATGAATATTTACAGATTGCAAATATGGGAATATTTACAGGTTACAAATATATGAATATTTACAGGTTATGTCACTGATTTTGAATTTTTGTGCAAGGTATATCGTCATTCTTTCATTACTAAATGAGGACCAAGAGAATCAAGTGCAGAATCTGATAAGTGGTTAGAAGGACATAAGAATTATTGTGATATCAATCCCGCCTTTTCACCGGGTTCGAGGCAGCATTAATCCCACTGTAAAGACCGCAATTATTAGGATTTAGTTAATCTACGTTTTGTTTTTGTATTTTAAGATACTATCTGATAGGCATTGCCAAACTTTTAATTACTAATTTGAAAGAAATGTCTATGGGGATAGTGTCGGAAAAAAAGAGGAATGCATAAGCCAAATCAGTAAGAGGTTAAACACTACTGTACGGAATTTTGTGAAGTGTTCAAGAGCTCAAGATATCTTTTTATATGAGAAATATTATGGAACTTGGAAAGAAAGAACTATAAAAGTAACTGTATAATACCTGAAAACCATATTAAAAATGAACTATGATGCCCTTGTCATGAAAATAGCAATACACACCTCATCAAATTTATAAATAAGGAAATGCAGTGCATGGATTTAAGGAAAAATATATAAATGTGGCATAGAAGTGAATATAGATCTAGAGACGATTGAGTAATGAAATTCGCAGTGAGAATAATAGTGAAACTTCAGGAGAAAGCAGTCAATGTTAATGTGTTTGAATCTCCATCGATAACTAAGTAATTGCTTAGAACGGGGTTGGAAAATAGTGATCAGCTAAGAGTTTTTACAAATGACAGCCAGAAAAAACTGCCTTGAACTAAGAAGTCCTTCCAGTGTGTATTATCGTTCCATGTAAAAGAAAGTTTATGTAGTCAATGGGAGGAAATTTTTTAGATTTCCCTTTGTTAGGAAAACAGAAAGTGTCTTGAATTGTTTCAGCTAGGAGATTACCTGTAGAGTTTTGAGAATGAAGTCACTAATAGATTAGATGACTTCACTAAATTTGAATCTAAATTCAATTTTTTATATCACCCCATCACTGCTAATATTGAAATACCATCTGAAAAGCTGTAACTTATACTTATTGACGTGCAGTCAGATCATACTCGAAATAAATTTTTTAATGTTGTGACATTAGTTATTTTTTACAATATTTCTGCTAAAAATATTCATACATGAAAAGATTTAGTGCAAACTTTCCCCCGATATTTGAATCTATATGCATTTGAGAGAAATGTTTTTCTGGTTTGCACATCAACGAAATTAAATATTGGCGCCCTTTGACAGACTTTAAGTAGCTGGATGTGAGGAAAATATCCCCAATGACTTTCATCATACAAAACAAATTGTAGAAAAAAATGAAATAATTCATTTACCTTATTAAACATTCAAAAATTAAATGTGCTTGCAACTATAACTTTTATGAAATTGGCAAAGTAAATAAATTGAGTAAAATTGTCACTATTTTATTTACACTGATGACTATTGAAATTGCAATACCATGAAGGAATAATATTTATTGTACATAAATAGAATGACATGAAAACAAAATGCTTTAATTTGCAAGCAGCTTGGGGGATTACAAAGGTACGAAATTAGTAGAAATTGCTGCCACCCCTAGCAGCTAAAACGGCCATTACCCGGTTAGGCATGGAGTCGAACTGGCCTTGTATGACCGAAACGGGCTACAGATCTGGTGATTGTGATCTACAGGGCAACTTCCGAATACCTTATGTATCCAGGAAGGTCAGATCCCAACATGCAACATGTGGTCTTGCATTATCTTGTTGAAAGTTGGTCTTAGGGAGGCCTCGAAGATAGGGCACAACTTATGGACTTAAGATGTCAGAAATATACCAATCTGCGTTCAATTACATTCTATAAGAACAAGAGATGAGAGTATTGGGTACTCAATGGCTTCTCAAGCAACCACGCTAGGTGCATGGCCTCCTATGCCGTTATAGAATTCAAGCAGGTGACAAACGGTTTCCTCGGAGTCTCCATGCACGTATCCCGCCATCAGAATATTGCATGCAGAACTAGGACTCATCTGAAAAGACAACATTGTGCCACTCATGTATCCAGATTTGTCGTTCCGCTCATAGGAGTGGCTGTCCCTCTCTATACTGCATTGTCAAGGGAACCCGAAGTAATGGTTACCGTTCTGTCGGTCCACATTTCTACATACTTCGTTGCACTGTACGAGAGGATACTGAGCGTGCTGCAAACATGTCCATTTCTGACTAATGGTGATGTGATTGTATGGTTTTGCAGGGCCGACCTCATAATATGATTGTACTCTCGGGCGTTATTAATGGGAGGGTGTGAAGATCCAGTATGCCATTCAGTATGACCATCAGCAACCGATTGATTCAACATTCGCATCACAGTAATTGGATTTCACTAGTGCGGTGCGCGATATCAAGAAAAGATAACCCACACTCTCGACGGGCAACGGTCCTGCCTCTATCGAATTCAACACTTGCTGGTAAGCATTTATTCTCCTTAGTCAAGGCATAACACGATATCTTGAGCAAAGTGCTTTCCCAATGAGAAATCAACTACACAACTTTCCTTTTATGCAGTGCTTCAGATGTAGTTTTCCTCTCCTGCATCGTCTAAAGGCTCTGAAATACTAATTATTTGTACATACTAACCTCTCCTTTCTATCATGGGATTTTTACATTCGTCAGATCCTTCCTTCCTGGTATTGCAATTTTATTGTCCAGCAGTGTAATTTATATTTATTGATTCTTATGTTACGATTTATAACTTTTCTAAAAGGAAAAGTTAACTAATTGTTTCAACTCTACATGTGTTTAAATCTATTCTGTCATTATTACATTCCATACAAATCCTTTTATTTATTCATTTGCGTCTTAAAATGCTTATCTTCCAACTTTTTTGACGTTCCTTCCGTAATTCAAATTTGTAACATTTTTAATATCACAAAAAATTGTTACATTACTAGAACATAATAAAAAAATAATGAGGTATTGAAATACAAACCAAAATTAATTTAGTATTGATAAATTTCAAAATTTATATGATAATACAGCACATTGGAAAAAAGTAATATAATAAATGCACACGTAATCTGAAGCTAATATGATACATGAACACACACACACATATATATATTCTTAAAGAGATAAGATTCTGGAACAAATACTCTGCAAGTAATGGGATATTAGAATCTGTTAAAATACATAAATTAATATGCTGTAAACTATTACTTAAAAGTAACTATTAGACTAATAATTTAGAAGAGTCTTTCAACTATAATTTCTCCGTTTTCATGGAAAGGGGGGTGCCAACTCAGGTATGATCCTCGTCACTTGAACGAGATTAAAAATTACAAGGTTCGTCGTCAATAACCCTCGTTTTGTTTCTTGTGCGACGTTAATAAAACCAACCATCAACTATAATTCCGAATAACTTTTATTTTTCTTTTACGAATACTCTTATAACTTAAGTTAACATACTCATTTACTTAGAACAAAGTCACATGCACTGATTAACATTTGTATGACAAAATTGTTTAGTTAAGTAATTATTCTTGAACTTATTTTTTGTGTTTGAGTCGGAATGACGTTGCAAAGAGTTTGCATATTTTATATTTAAATTAAGAAAGCATTTTTAAACATTAAATGTTTTTTTTTCTCTTGAACTTTTGTGTTAACTATTACTTAATCTGATGTCAATCCCCAAATACGTATCTCTCATGATATATTAATCAAATATTTTTGAATAACAGAAAAATGAAAATTAATCAGCATTTTGTTGATTTGTTGCTTTTTATGCACTTTTCTGATAGTCAATGTATGATCTCTTTTACCACCATAAACTGTGAAACACGCCTGTAAAATTTTAGTTACGATTATATTATATTGTATTATCTTAGTTCCTGCTTGGAAAAATTTATTTTTCCCTGATACTAACATAGAAGGTATAAATTGCTTTTATATATCGATTTCAATACTGCATTTTGGCTCCTTATTTTAATAATAAAGTGTGCTTACTTTACATTTTACGATCTAATTTTGTGCTTCATTCAATATAGTTAGAAACTTATGACATATTTATAAAGGTTTCCTATGCTGATTTGTCTTCAAAAATAGGAAGTTGAAAACAATTTCAGGATTTTTAAAGCCAAATTTCCTTTTGCTGATATATATATATATTAGTAATTTTAATGTGTATTAAATAAGATATTTGGATCTTCTTTTGACGTTAAAATTAATTTTCCAGTTAAAGCGTCTGAAAAGATAAACACATATTTTCTCACAATATTTTCAATACAAATGAATGGCTTAAATCGCTTGTAGTAACTGTAAAGAATTTATATATTATGTAAAACTGAAATTTTGGACTATATTAAGTTCTATAAATTTTGGACTATTTAACTTTTAAACTATATTAAGTTCCCGTAATAATTATAATCCTTTCACTGTCTCGTCTATCTCTATTTTATTAGAAAACAAACATTGATGGAAACTGAGTTAATTTATAATACATATAAAGCTAAAAGTATCCATTAAGGTATATTAACGAATAAAACTTTTGTGTCAGTTTATTTCTTAATGTTTTGCTTGATTTTTGACAAAACTGAGGAAAATCTAAACATTTGGAGGCAGATTGCTGTCATATTACTGATATATTTTAAGCAAATTTAAGTTACTTTGAATCTTCTTATTATTAAAAAAGCATTCTTTTAAAATATATATTTTTTCTAATGATGTGTATGCATATGCGAATGTAACATAGTTATATTTTGCTTCATTGATATATATTAGGGTATTATAATAACTCCTCCCAATTCATGATATAAAGTAAAGTAATTTTTTCGAAATTCACTTCAGACTCTTAATACTTAATGTTCAAGTAGCCGTTAATGTAGATTTTGCCTTCACTGTGCATGTCAGGTTTTTCTTTGCCTTTAGCTATCTCTATTTACATGGTTTTTTGAAGATTGTCATTAAGTGAAAATCTTAACCCATGCGTGATTCGGTATAGAAATTTTTCATAAATAATGAAGTAACCTGGTTTAAATTTTGCATTTACAAATCTTGCATTTTAATGAACTTTATTTTCTCGTGATTTTTGATAGTTCTTTTGAAGACTATTTTATGTGCTTCTTCTACTGGAGGATTATAAGAATTTTTCTCTAAAGGTGATATACAGGAGTGAAAACCAAATATTAGATGCATAGGAATAATTTTAGTTACATGAAGAGAAAATTATTATATTAATAGATTACATCATTTAAAGTTTTAATTCAAAATATTTTAGAAAAAATGAAGTTGCATTTATTCTAAATCTGAATCTAGTAATTATGGATTGATTGATTCTTTCGACTTTTCTATTAGTTTTAGAATGATGAGAAGTAGTAAATAAATGTTTAATATTATAATTTGTAAGAAACCTTTAAAATTTTGAAACAGTAAGATAGCTATATTCATCCATACAAAAATTTGATGTATTTGAAGTTAGAATACTTGTAGGTATATTAGTTTCTGTCATCTTACTCTTCGATACTATATTCCGAGGATACGTGGTTGTGGTCAGTTAAAATGTAAATAATTGTTTTTCTCTTGAATTGTAGTAGTTCTGTTCGAGTTCATATAGTCATTAAATTCAAGTTTTTAGTTCTTTTTTCTGATTATTTGAAATATGGTTTCATTTATATAGTTAATAAAGGAAGTATTCTACATTTTTTAAATCTATCAAAGAGTATGATTAATGAGTATTGATAACATACATCCAGGGAGTTCTATATATTTAAGCTATTTTTAAATCATGTGACGTATTCTATTTGATTGAATTATCCTTTCAATTTATCTTATGATTAAATTTTCTGTAGGATTTACATTTTTACTAGGTGTATAATTTAGTTATATTAGAGTTATTATCTGTAATATCAACCCTGTATGAATAACAAGTTTCAGAGTTATAAAAACAGATTTAATTGGTATTTGTTGATATTGATTTTTTTTTCTGCTTTTATGTATCCGAATACCTGTCATAGTCACATATTTAGATTTTGATTTTGATTAATATTTTGGATTTAGGTATCACTATGTTTCAATTCTCATTGATTTCTTGTTTAGTTTCTAAATTATTAAAAAATTTAGGTTTAATGAAAGTAATAAAGATTAAAAGAAAGCAATTACCTCCCCCCCCAGCCCGCACGTGGATTATTCCTCATCATATATATACATACATACATAGTACTATCTCTCGTATGGGTCACCTTTATTTAAGGGACAAAATGTCTGGTCCTAGAGGTGTCCTTAATGGGAAGTTCTTCTCTCTCCCTCTCTCTGTATATATATATATATATATATATATATATATATATATATAAACTTTTCTAATCTTAGTTTAACCTAACTTCAAACAAAATTATTGAAATCGATTAATCTTTTATTTAATTAAACATATTGAATCTATACTTATGTTGATATGATTAAATTTATGAAAGAATTATTTAAATCAAAATCTAGACCACAAAAACCTCCTGTGCGAGAGAAAATATTTTGCCTGCGACAGTTAAGCTACCCTGCAATAATATTCCTCTAGAAATATGTGTAACTCGCATGACTTTAATACGCTGTCGTACCGTGATGTATTGCCTGAGTACGTGAAATGCATTCGATATCATATTTTCGATATGCTTCACTCTGGAATATCAATAAAGTTAACCGATGCTTGAACATCATGCTCCGAGAAGCACGCCTTTCTCCAATGCCATTCCAAAACGGAAAGGAAATCTGCGAATGAAAATGCGATATGGGCTTATTTCCGGGGGAAAAAAAGTTATCCAGAAACCCTAGATGAAGAATTCATTTTTAACATTACTTTTCATGTGATTTTTGGGTGTCAGAAGAAAAAAAATCAAAGATTGTATTTCACGCAAAACAAGTGCTGCATCAATGCTTGCATAATAAATAAGGTACAATAAGGAGGAAAAGGTTGTGAAGCAATCTGTCACATTAATCATAAAGACGCATTCAAAGATTACTTTTAAAATGAATCTTATTTATAAAAGTAAAAATCCTAAGAATATTTCGTGGTAATTAAAGTCTTATGAAATCGAATTAGAAATTTAAGTGCTGCATATACAATTGCCTATTAATTAAGAATACTTTAGAGACTATTTAATATATTATGATTAAAATGACTCGGTAAACTATGAGCATTTTTTAAAACTAAATATTTGTATGAATGGTGTTATGTTCTCCATATTTGAACAAATAAATGTGACACTTCTTACAAAAAAAAAAATCATTCTGAAACAAAGAATTATTTGAGATTAATTATTTTTTCAGAAATTGTCTATATTTTAAAATCTCTACTATTTCTTTAGAAATGTTAATATTTTTTTTTACAAAAAATTCTCTGATTCTCTTTGAAGTATTTTCAATGATTCTGCGCATAACAATTTTGTTGTAACAGTTATATTTAAAATTTTATATTTTATTTCACAGACATTACTGAAAACAGAAAAATGTTCGATTATACTTAAGTTTGTGGATTTCTAAAAAAAATATTTACCAAAATCTTATTCCATTTACCAAATTGTAAAATATATTAAAAAAAAAAAAAAAAAAAGAAAATGCTTTAAAAATTTATACTTATTAAAATTTTGCAAAATGTTTTATAAAAATTTACACATGGTTGTTTTGATAATTCTATTATTATTAAAAATACTTGTGAAATTATTATTTATATTTATGATAAATTGATTTACTCTATTAACAGTTATGACTCTAAAGATCTGTTATATTCTAGAATTATAAATGATTTAATTAATGTTATTTTTGTTAATTTAAAAAAAATAATAATTAACAGTTATGAGAAATTTAAAGAGCCTTATGAAAAATTTAATTTTTTAAGTAATCTTGTTTTAAAGGAAAATTATACTAGTTATAAGCTTAAAAATTATAAAAACAATTTAAAAGTAGACATTAGAGTTGATTAGCTAGTAATTGTGTTATAAACATTTATCTACATTTATATGAAAAAACTCTTTGTTTGATATCTATACGAGTAATTAACTTAGTTTCGATAAGTAAATGACCTTGTATTTTTTCAAAACACTTTTTAATTAGAATTATCATTTTGTTCTTCTTATTTAAATCTGATTCAAAGAAACAAAAATTCTTATGAAGCAGATTATTTAGATTTAAGACGATAGAGAAAACTTTTTTCTATTTATAGAATAATTTTCTATGTTATCAATTTAAGCTTAAAAATTCGTAGAAAAGTATCCTTTAATTACAGTCTACATAATATTAAATTAATTAAATTGCTTTTAAAGTTTCAAATTAATTTAAATAAAAAGTTTCGCTGTTATGGTAAAGGTGATTAAATAATTTATTTCTAAAAACTAATTTAAAATACGACAATTACAAAATAGATTAATTTTTCAAATTAAAGAGATTAATAATATTCTTCTTTTGTTGACTTATATATTTATCTTCTGTTTGGTTTTAAATATTTTAAAATTATTTTTGTATTAATTCCTGTGAAATAATTTTCGTTAAAACCTATTACTAACTTTATCGTAGGTGTTTCTTTTCATTATTTGTTATATGATTCAAAGTGAAACATATTATTATTTTAGATTTATTATTCTTACTTCTTAGTTTTAATAATAATTTTCTGCATTTGATTCATGAATTTAATATTTAAAATGTCTTTAAATTAAGATTTAAGTTAGAGGTTTCAAGATACTTTTACGTTAATTCCTTTGTTTTTATTTGATTTGTTATTTTACGCTGAGACTTTTGTTAGACAGTTATTACTGATTTCAAAGATTGTAACACCCGATCGATCCGGGCGTCATCTTGTGCCATCACTAATTTTAAATATTAAATACTACGACACAAATAATTACAGAATCACCAAAACAACTTTCACAATTTATTAGTATATATTTACTATGACACCAATAATTATGCTCTCCAGGTTAAGTTTTCTAACGCCTTAGTTTAACCCACCAATAATAATCTAACAGCCTCTTACCAATATCTCTTATCGAATGCAACTCCGAATCTGGAACAACTGCTGAAAATACTAGATCGAATCCTTTTCCCGAGTAACCTTTACTCGCACCTCAATACTAGTCTGTAATTCCGCCTTCCTCTTATATAGCACTTAGACTTCACCTCCTCTCACTACAACGCCTCTCTGATCCTCCTTCTGATACTCTACTCCTTCAGATGGAGTTTATATAATTCTCAATTCAACCGCTTCACTTCATTCCTAACTGCTTTACATATTAAAGTTCTTCATCACGTTTCATTTTTGGTTGGGCAAAGGTTGTTTAGTGAAAGCAATCAATCTCAATTGAAAGTCCCCAAGGTTAGTGAAGAGAAACCACGAATAGCCCAATGTCACAAGGTTACATATTTAAATCAGATCAAAGCAGAATACTAATATCTTCATCTATTGGCAGTATTATGTAGCTTAATTTCCACTCCGATTATTTTTTAAGATTTGATAATTTATACATATTTTAGATTTTTCTGTACATTTAAATAAAATTCATAAATTCTTAATATTAAATTTATACTTTGATTTTTCTCTGTATTGTATAATATATTATCATTATTGATATTTTGTTTTCAATATATATATATATATGTATGTGTGTGTGTGTGTACTCAATTCACTAAACAAATGGTAATAAATATTAATTTACAACAGAAATTATTTTTTATATATTTCATTAATTTGATGTGCTGAATACGGATACCTTTCATAATTAAACTCTACATATATAATAAATGCAATTTAAAAAGTAAATAATTTCACAAATACAATGGAAAAGACATCAAAGAAGAAGGTGAACATTGTTTATAAACTAACGTTACGGAAACGCAAGTTCACTCCCTTTTAAATCTTTCTTTGCTCGTCTGAATTCTAGCTTAGAATTAAATAATAAAGTCGTTTTCTCATCAACGCATTCGCACCGAATTGGACGTAGTACACTGCAACCATGGAAGTCACCTTTGTCCTTGTATTTACTTTCAAATTTGTATTTAGCTAACATATCTAAAATAACTATTTCGATATCTTCACAAATTTTCTTAATTTCGTTTGTTATTTGATTGAAAGAGACTGAAATTCTATACAAGTTTTAAATAGACCTAAGTTTATGAGTGGAACTACGAGAATATACCAACATCAAAATGGACTGATAATGAAACTTTGCTTGAAGTCATTTTGTAAAAAGAAACTTTCCATACGAGTCAAAAGAAATGTTATTTTTCAATTTAGATTAATTGTAAAAGATGTTAGATTATAATAAACATATTACGTAATAA
>BMAW01004578.1:6411-28981 GCA_019974015.1 Nephila pilipes | reverse complement strand
ACGTTCAAAGCTTTTCCTTCGCACAATTTTTTGAAATCGTCTTTGGCCGAATCTTCCATATTTATTTCATTTCCTGTAATTAAACGACGGTCAATAACTTCTTGTAAAGCAAATTGATTACATTTATTATTCACTCTACCGATGTGACCAACATTCAGTGCGATCGCACAAAAACCGTCCCAAAAATAATTTCCCCCCGCATTAGGAGTGCCGATTATACATATGGTATTTACTTTCGAGTTTAAAATATATATTTGTCATTTTCATTTTTTTGGTACCAACCCTGACGATTGAAACAGTGTTTAACGTTACTCAATTAATCTTTAATATCATCCTCATTATCGTTATATTGAAATTTTAATAAATTTAATAAAAATTTAAAAGATTCTTCACGACAATGATAATAACTAAATGGATTGTTTGCATTGTTAGAGTAAAAAAAAAAAAGTGGTATATAACTGGCATATAACCATATGCATGGAATGTCCAATTGGGATTTTTTTCTTTCCTCTATTAGATATTCCAAAGTCTTAAATAACATTTATCTCTAACAAAGCACTAAAATAGAAATCCGTCGTGTTTTTTACAAATCCTGTACATTTCTTTGGCATTTTGTTGGAAGCAATCATTCACTGGTGATCCAACGACACTATTAACGAAGAAACGCATCATATTTGACCTATTGTATCTAATAGTTACAAAGCCTTATATACTATTCAACCAGTATATTTTTTAAAAAAATAAATATATTTTTTTACTATATTAATTAAATAGAATTTATATTTATAGTTCAATTTATACGGTCATTGAACTTATTTTATAAATTTTAAGTTTATTGGATTTTAATGATGAATTTATATATATTTCTAAGTTTAAATTGTACAATAATTTAGTTATAAGACTTTAACTTATTTTTAATGAGTTAAATTTATTAATTAATTTCTTTTTAACTAGTTTTTAAAAGTTCCATTTATACGGTTATTTAACTTATAACATAAGACAGACAAATGAGTATGAAATTAACATATTTATTGAGAATTTATAATATAGGTTACATATTTATTAAATAAAACAGGTACATTATATATCATAACATTTACAAAAAATCCACGGTAATTTCAAGTATACTACCAATTGTAAGAAATAAAATATTTTTAAGTACCTGTTTAGATTTTGTATTTATTTTTGGTCTAATATATCTATCGATGTAATTATTAATTTTATTAGAGTATTTTGGAAAACTGGTCGATAAAGTTTCTAAAATATCTTCAATGGTATATTCTTCGCAATCGTACAGTTTTGAGATGTTTTTCAAGCTGTTTTCCAGTACTTTCTTAGTACTTTTTAATGCTGCGATTTTAGATGTTTTATACTTATAATATTCGGTTGATTGCGATTTAAAACCTGCTTCAGACTCCAGGTCGTCATCATTCTTTCCGTTGCTGTGAGAATCGGGACTCTGACGTAACGTATTGTTAGTTATTGGAGATCTCGGTACAGGTGACTGATACACGGAGAAATCGGGAGGTGAAGACATCATCAATGTATCTTGAAGAGCGTTTGATGCTGTCGTACAGTTTGTAGAAACATAATTAGAACTTGTATATGTGTGTGGTTTCGGTACAGGTGACATTAAATTTTCTTTCACAGGTGATGGTGTATGATTGTTTGGCTCAGGAGACATGAAATTTTTCTGCATTGTCGTGGGTGTGTATTCTGGCACAGGTTGAGTCGGAACTGTGTAGGTTCCAGAGGAAGTAATATGTATAAAATTATCAGATGTTTGCAACGGGCTGTTTTCAAAAACATTCATTAGCTGAAAATAAAAAAAAATAAGAAACTCGAAAAAAATCTTAAACAAATAAACATAAATATTTTAAGATAATTACATCTTCAGGAAACGGAACACTAGATTCATCTAAGATTAAATTTGTTGCTGTTTCTTTCGCTTGGTTGTCATCAGGTTTAACCAATAACATATTTGAATTTGTTGCAACAGTCTATAAGATAATTAGTGAAGTATGAGTAAAAAAATATATTATGAAGTAAATTAAAAATAAAATAAAAAAATATAATTTTAAAATACTCACGTAATAATATTCTTGATCTAATGAATTTTCGTTGCTTGATTTGGAATTGGTGGTACACTGTTCTTTTCCCTCGTTCAGTTTAACATTTGTTATTATGCAATCAGGTTGTATAGTATCCGTCGGATTTATGTCTGATATTATGCAGTCGAGTTCTGTATTAATTGTGTTTACATCTGTTATATA
Organism: Nephila pilipes; assembly: GCA_019974015.1. NCBI lineage: Eukaryota > Metazoa > Arthropoda > Arachnida > Araneae > Nephilidae > Nephila > Nephila pilipes. The sequence continues at coordinate 26,708 of BMAW01004578.1, read as the reverse complement.
ATTAGGCATTATAATCTCGGAAGATATTCTTCTTCTTTTATTTTCTACCACCTTTCTCGGTCTCCCACGTTTTTTGTAAGAAGTATTACATATCGATATATCTTTGCTGGGGGCTTCAGCGACTTTTGAAATATTGAGGGTTTTTTTAGGTAACCAAGAAAAATCAAAAAGATTTTTAGTTTGAATTTTTTCCAACATTGCGGTAAGTTCTTCAGATAACAAAAAAGCTAATTCAGTTTTTAATTCTCGAGCCCTTTCTCTAAAATCTTCTCTTTCTTCTTCATTATACATGTGTATGTTTTCGTTGTAGTTTTTAAAAAAAACTATAGAGTCCTCCATCAAGCTATAACTTTTTTCCAAAGCTCTTAAAGTGTTGTAAAATTCTTCGTATTTTTGGTTTTTAGAAATTATTTTTTTTTGCTCGGTTATTAAGTTTTCTAATGCGAGTTTTTCAGACTCGAAATTCGACTCATCATGAGGTGTCAAAATAAGTGGAGATCTGTGAAAAATTGTCGTCTCACCGTTCATCTTTAACACACATGAAGAATCGTAAAAATTGTTTAGATTCGGATATGTGTACGTGTCGTTATCGAATTCCACCGATGACGAAGCATCGGATATTTCATTGGAAGACAGAGCTTTTTTTTCTTGATATTTCAAGTGTTCTAATATTTGATCATGATTTTTAATAAGAGACACTATTACAGAAGGGGGTAAGGAATTAATGTAATGGAATGTTTGAACGGGAACAATATTAGATTCCATCACCATGTTTGTAGCGGAGCTTTTTACCACTCGATACACCTCGACCGTTTTCGGAGTTATGGTTTTTTCAACAACCTCGAAAATTTCAACTCTGTCGGAGCTTAATTTGGATATTAATTGGGACGCGAAGTCTACAGACCAATTAGTTAATATTAATACTGAGTGTATTTTCCGTTTAACTCCCGAAGTGAAATTACCATCGACCAAATTTTCGAGTTCCTCCGCTAATTGCGACATTTTATCTTGTTTTTTAGAAATACATTTTGAAATATTTAACACCACTGTCATGTGGTTTTCATTATTATTAAAAAAGTCAACATACGAGTATTTTGATTGAATATTTTCTCTTATTTTGTATAATTCACTCATTGTACAAGAGTTTGTAAGGTATCCTTTAAGACTTGTACAATAATTATACAATGTCGACTTGCCACTGTTTCCAACGGGATCACATACTACAACTATTTTTCTACCGTGAACTTTAAAATTTTGCATATATGAGAGAAAAAACTTTTGATGGTTTAACAAAAAGCTGAAAGGTACGGCTGTTTGAGCAGTTTTTTTGAAATCATCCATAATAAACATGAATTTAGAACTACACTTGCTTTTAACAACATTGCGTATTGAGAATCCTATTTGAGGTTGTATGAATTCAGTTGTCTTTGAGTCCGTAAAATCTATTCTGAATTTTAAGAAATCATGAATGATATCATGTTTTCCATATAAGTTTAAGAAAGTGTTGTATTCCGACACATTTACGTACACAGTGTCTCCATGATGAGTTAATACAATTTTATCGTGTTCGTTTTTCATGTGATTATTGAAGGAATGTGGCGAAAATGTGGTGTTTAATTTATCTCCACACACTTCGTTATGGTGTCTACATAAGGGGCATACTAATTCAATCTTTCCCATCTGTAAAAATTGTAAATACTATATAATTATATATATTTTAAAGTAGAATATTGTTAATGAAACGCTAATAAAAAATATAATATATTTACCTTCAAGTAGAGAACAGCTTAAATGAAAGGACTTAAGTTTGAAGTTACAAGTAATTTATTTACTATTAAACAGTTCAGCTTATATACTCCACTAGATGATACCCGCCCAACGAAGTAGACAGACGATAATATTATTTTTTGTAACCTATACATAAAATATCAAGAAAATTGGAGCATTGAAACGACTTTCGTTTTCCCCAGATGATTTTTTTATCGGCATTAAGTACAACCTTGAACACCTATTAGTCTTTAGGAATTGAATTAACAGCAGTTTTGAAATCGTGAATAAACTTGATATATTTATGTTTCGCCTTTTGTTAATTCCAGATGTAAACCAGTTAATTTTGGTTTAACACCCGGAAAAATAACACAATAAATGGTTTTTTACCTTCATTATTACAGAGAAAGTAAAGCTGCAACCTTGAACGCCTAATGGTCTTTAGGAACTGAATGAACAGCAGCTTTCAAAGCGTGAATAAACTCGTTATATTTATGTCACGGAGAAAAATAAATTAATTGAGGAGGGTTTCAACCTATTATAATTAATGATACTATTTGTCATCTTGTAAAGAGTTTTTTCTTCCAGTCGTTTTTTTTTCAAAAAATGCTCGATAATTTGTAGTAAAAATCCTTTTCCATATTGTACCATAACATTACCGCTTTATAATTCTTGTAATTATTTTTTTTAACTAACATCAGATATTTTCGCTGAAGTATAAACCTTATAAAAAGATTTACCAAAATATCCAAGTTTATCAGCTTTTAAGCGATCTTTGAATTATGGTAAAACTTTTTTATACAGAGATTAGAAAATTTAATTTTATATTTAACAGAACAAATTGGTAAATATTTTATACTTATGTCTTTACCACATTTTTATATTATTTGTGTATACACCAAACTATTCATGTAATACTGTAACGACTGTTTCTCCTTCCGATTAATACCAGTAATTTAAACGTAATTGTATTTGGTGATTCTTTTCGTAATTGTTAATTTTAGACCACTTTAATGAAAAATACTTGACATTTTCGTAGTAAATACATATTGTGTATAACTTTTTAAAATAACAAAGTTCTTAAAGAATTAATTATTATTTTATTTTTAAAATTCACTAAATGTTTCTTACTAAATTACTTTCAAATAATCTAGTATAAACCTAATATATTTATCCGTTTACACTTAATTAAAAACATAATTTGCTCGAAATTTTAGAAAATTTTGTCATTTTGTTTGAAAGAAATTTTATTTACTTAAAATTTAAAAGCTTACAATTTTATCTGAAAATTGTCTTTGTCTATTTTAAATGCATATAAGTACGACTGGTAGTTTTTAAAAATATTTTCATTATAACCTTTTGAAACGATATTGATGTAAATACTCAAATATAAAATTGGCTTTTAGAAATATGTTTTCCATTAATAAGTTTTGAGTTAAAATTACATTTTCAACATCTGCTTTAGTCAAATTCAATACTTCTTTAAATTTTAAATCGGTCTCTAACAATAAAATAATTAACGATATTTCTTCTTTGATAAGTTTGCAACAAATACTCTTAATAATTTCGATATCGGCTTTTCAAGGTTTCTTTGTTTAGTTTTGAATGTTTTTATTGGAATATTTAAACATTTAGATATAACGTTAATTGAGTTTTTATGTAAGAAAAAGATCGTTTATTTCCACAAGTGCACTTTATGTCATATAGCTGTTTTCGGGTAAAACGTTATTTTTCTTACACCAATTTTTATAACACTTTAAATAAGAATTATAAGTGTTTTCACTTTTTTGCGTAATCATTCTTATTTATAAAATTAAAGAATGTTTTCCCAATGGAAAATCCAAAATCTCCAATAAACTACTTGCAGGAGAAAATATTAAATACATTTTATTAATTCCAATTTCAACAAAATTTATGCTTGAAGAAGATTTACAAAAATTATTGAAAAGAAAATATAAAATGTTTCAGTTTTGTGAAAAGCTGAAAAAATTAAACTGCATTTTATTTTATTTTACTATTTTTACTATACAAGAAAAATTGGTTTAAGCTGATGAACATCAATTTTGCACTATTCTTTACAAAAAATTAGAAATTTGAACTGGACGTATATAGTAGGACCAAAATCACTTAAAACAGAAAGTTAATTTAATAACGTATGATCAGTTTAATCTACTCCTTAAATAGGAGTAAGTATGGAAGTATCTTCAAATATCAAACCACGATACGAAGAGCTAACAACGAAACAAAATTTTATAGCGATATCTGATTTTCTACCAAAAAATATTATTCCAAATTATGAAGAATTGGATGTCAATCAGAATTTTATTTTGATTTCAAATACTTTATCCTCAAAAACACTAATTGAATTAATGAATATTCAAGAACGGATGACTGAAAATCAGTGTAAAGATTCAAGAACGGATAATTGAAAATCAGTGTAAAGATTCAAGAACGGATAATTGAAAATCAGTGTAAAGATTCAAGAACGGATGACTGAAAATCAGTGTAAAGATTCAAGAACGGATGACTGAAAATCAGTGTAAAGATTCAAGAACGGATAATTGAAAATCAGTGTAAAGATTCAAGAACTGATAATTGAAAATTAGTGTAAAGATTCAAGAACGGATAATTGAAAATCAGTGTAAAGATACAAGAACCAATAAAATATATTTATAACAACGTGTATTGATTTATTCTAAGATAATAATTTTATAATACTAATTTTAAACTTTCAAACCGTAAACTTGAATAAAGCAATTTAGTATTTATATAAATGGATAAGGAATTTTTAGATTATGCTATAAAAATAAATTCAGATAAAATTATAACAAAGAAAAACGATAATCCCAGCCTAATGTTTAAATGTTTATCGGCAAAATGGAAAAAGCCTGATAAGAAGCTACAAATTAATTTGTTAAAAAAATCATTATATGAAAAGCATTTTATTCTACATTTTTAAACTTGTACTTTAAAACATGAATGCTACCAACAGTATTAAAATAACTACCACCAAAGCCGCAATTATATAAAATAAAAAATTGTTTGCTTTGTACGGAATGTACGAGTAGTTAATACTATTTTTTTGAGATTTTCGAAAAGATAATTTATCAGTAAGAAAGTCATATTTGTTGAATCCTTGACGTAAAAGTATATATTTAATATCTTTTTCAGTAATATCTTTATTATTCTTAATAAACTTTGGTTTATTGTTTATATTTGGAACAATTATATAACCGTCGTTAGTAATTGGATATCCTAATTTTTCAATAAAATCACCATTTTTATTTGTGTATTCATTATGGCTGGTATCTGTTGGATAATAAAATTCATTAGTAAAAATATTTTTTGCATAATCATCTACAATCATATCTGCAAATCCATTTTCAATCTTTAAAGTAGGATATATTTCTACTTTACCTTTTTTAACATATGATACAAAACCTCTTGTACTTTTTAATAAATTATAAGATCCTATATCTTTTTCTATAATATAAATCTCGTTTTTACCTTCTATTGGATAAATAATTGTCCCATTAAACATTTTAGCATATTTATAACGACCATTACTATCCCTCGCATAATAATATTTATTATTTATAACAGGATAATATTCATCCAAATTTTTATTTTTAGCGTATACTTCTTCACCACACGCATTAACCGCAAAAGTAATATCTCCATTTGAATCAGTATAATAAACTTCGTCTCCATTTGAATTTTTATCATGTATCGGTTGACCGTCTTTAGATTTTGGATAAATAATAATTCCAGATTTTAATTTGGCAAACGTATTAAGCAATTTAAACTCATTTCCATTTTTATCTTTTGGATATCTTTCGTTTTCGTTTTTATCTTTTGCGTAATAGTAATTATTATTTTCTAAAGCAATAATATCTTCTCCATTTGCTTTTTTTGCATAAATTTCTTCATTATTTGAATCCTTAGCGTAGTATTCTTTATTACCCTTTTTTAAATAAATTTCATCCTTATTTCTGTTTTTTGCATAATATTCTGAATTTCCATCTTTAGCGTAGTAAAACTCACCATTTTTATCTTTAGCATAAAATTCAGTTTTTTTATTTTTAGCGTAGATTTGCTTACCGAAATTATTTATAGCATAAACTTCTTCATTATTATGTTTTTCGTAATACTCAATTCCTCTAATTTGATTATACGAAGTCATTCTTAATTCTTATGATACCAAAGTAAATATACATTATAAAAGCGGAAAATTATAGTTTAACGTTACAATATATCTTCAAACATAAAAATTGTTTAAAATAGATAATGCATGTTATCCATATATACCCAGAAATTTTCCAAAATATTTTTAGAAAACTAATCCGCTTGTCAGAATATTTTAAATATTAAAATTAAAGATATTGGAAAAAACAAGATGAGAGATATAGAAAAATTAAATTCAATACATACGCCGCAAGATGAATTGATTAATGTTCTTCGTTCAGATTTTGATATTACGAAGTTTGTTAAATGTCACAGATTTCAACCGTTTTCCAGTTATATTACATTAAGATTGGTATATGATGCTGATGTTGTTTATTTGGCTAATAAATATATAACTCATTTATTGACTAATAAGTCATCACATGGTATTTTATATGAATTGAGAGTTAAAAAATTACTTATACCATTCAACATCAATTTTAATGGAGAATTAGTTTTTGATCCTGAAAATCATTTAGAAATATTACAAAAAATTCACGAACTCGCTAAAGATTTCTTTTGTCCAGTAAGATTTAATACAAATTATGAAATCACAGCAGTTGAGTTATTATATTTCTTTACATTATTTGTTAATCGTCATTTAAGCTGGATTTCCGTAGATCACATTTTAGGATGTAATAAAACACATAGATATTTAGTTGCTTCTCCGGAAAGAGTTTTTATAAAATAATGCATCCACTTTCATTTTCATTCTCTCTATTTGGCATAATAAGATCTAATCTGATGGTGTTAACAAAGTCTAATACATTTCGTTCTAATTTAAAAATGATATCTTTATAATTTTCATATATAATATCTCTAGTTTTGCTTTCTCTGGTTAAGAAACAAATTTTATGACGTGCTAATATAAACATTAACTTAACTAGTTTCAAATCACCAAAATTGATGTGTTTATTATTAAAATGTTCCAATAGAAAATCGCACCAATTTCGTACTAAATAGGATGGAACTATATGTTTTGGATAAGATGTAAAATTATCTGCAAGACTCATGCACCACAATTCATGATTTAAATCTTTATGTTTTACGCAATGAAGAGTATGATTTGAATCGAATCGATAATTGTATACAATTTGAAAGTTTTTATCTAATTTCAAATCAAAAGTTAGCATATTTAATAATGTAGATGTATTTTTATTTTCAATTGCATTCCCATTTAAAAGCTTAGGATGTGTCAAGCAAAAAAATGTATTTTTATAAGAATAACCAATAATAGTTTTATCGAGAATAACCAAATTCATATCTGGTGGTGTTATTTGTTGATCATATAATAATGTAACCCATGAAATTTCTTTAGGTGTGTGTCTATATTGGTAATATCGATCAAACGGTGAAGGAACGTATAATATGGTTTTGGGAATATTACAATTTATTGCTAACGCTAAAAATCGACGATGTTTATCGGATACATTTGTACCTAAATAGGAAATTAATACTGGATACTCTATAATAATACCTACTTCACTTGAATGCGGATATGAATCTAAAATGTCTTGAATTATAAAATCAGGATTCTTAAAACATTTCCTTTTCAAAATAATATTTGTACTTTCATAATAGGTTTCTGGAAATTTAATTTCATTTACAAGTTTAATTTTGATGAAATTAGAAATATTTGCTTCTGCGGGCTTTATTTTTAATGGCATAGAATAAATATTTTTGCGATGTTGAAATTCGTTTTCCAATTTTTGAATGCTATCGATGTCAAACAACAAGAAACAAATTCTGTACCATAAATTACTTTTATTATGAGGACTGAAATAGTTTCCGCCCGGATAAGGAATATCGTAATTATCTAGGAAGATAACTGCATTTTTATAATAATAAATATTTTCGTAAAAACTTATAGCATTAACCGACTTCATATACAAATCAAATGTTTTTGCATCATCACAAAATAACTGTGTTGCACAGAAAAATGTTTTACCGCCATCTTTTGGATAAACAAGTTTTTGATCCCCTAATAATAATGACCATGAATCTTCTGTCGTAAACACTGTACAGTTTGTTTCCATTTTATAATGAAACATTAAACATTTTGGGAGTGGTTTAGAATCGTCGTATGTATTTTCAAAATTTTTTAATTTTAATACTATCGATTTTGTCCAAGATACATCATCTAATGGAATAACAATAGTATCACCATATATTTGAAACTCAAAAGCTCCATGAAATCGAGAATAAATAGTCGAATACTGTTGTAAATTCATACTTTACTTTTACTTAAATACATCCAAGTAAATAAATCTTTATATAATTCAAAAGAAAATCACAAAAGTAATAAGCATTTTTACAAACAATATTATCCGAGAATTCGCTTATAAGAAGCGAATAATTTTTTCTTGTGAACAAGTATTGGAGGATCGTGTCCAATAATACAATATTTTGACATTTTCTTATTTGAGAAAATTTTTTGCATTGAAGTTAAAATAATTGTTGGTGTAAAAGAACGATAGCGTAATGCTTTTGTCGGAGAACAGTTTTCACATAGAATTTTCAAATATGCAGCTCGATACGGTGCACAATGAATACTGCACGTTAAACAATATTGTAAGACACTACAACCTGTGCAATATATTCCAACACACATGTCTGGTATATTAAAGTGAAAATAATCCAACAGAAGCTATATATATTGAAATATTTAATGAACTAAATATTTTTTTTTATTTTTATTGCAAAAATTTTACAAAAAATATTTTTTAATGCAAGACGATTTAGCAATAATTTATTTGGTTACGCAATTATATACGTACGACATTGTAACTATAATAACAAAAGTACAAATATAAAAAATCTTTTCTTTCGCTTTTTCTTGACAGTGTTTTGCATTTTGTAAATTTTCAATTCTGTGCGTTATTATATCAATACACTGATATTCAATATCTTTAAAATTTTCCTCCTTCTTCAGTGATCGACAATAGTCAATAAAAAATAACATTAAATAAGATTCATGTTGTAAAAATTCTGGATTAAGTTTAATCGGCCTTGATAAAACAGTTTTAGCCACATTATACAAATTATGTTCAAGAGAAGGAGAATAAGAATGATTACATTTAGTATTCGATAAAAAATCTTTAATAATACGTTTAATCTCATCATTAGTAATTTCAATTAAGTTCTTCTCTAATTGAAATCTGTAATCTTTTATATAACAATAATCACAACTATTGCAATAAGAAACCATAATGATAATGTTAATTTTTTTACTATAAATACTATATATATACAAGAGTACTCTAAGAAAATTTTAAAGATTTTTTTTGAAAAATACTTATAGATTTTTATAATTGTAATTTGCGTTGCTTATTAAAACGAAATTAAATAAATTTTACTTTAGGTGTGAAAAATAAATTATAATATTAAAATTACAAGCCATTATAAGTATATCATCATGTGTACATGTATTTTTTTAAATCTTAAATATAAAGGCCTAATGTCGTATGATCATTTTTTATTTTCGATTTTTGGTCCAAAATATAAGTCTTTTGTACCAATTATTAATAATATTAATCTTTATTGTATTTTTATTATAACTATTATTTTAGGAGCTTTTGCATATTCTTTACACTATTACAAAGAAGATTGTGAAAATTCTTTTATTGACAGAGTTAAGAAACTTCGAGTGAAATACAATGGACATTAAAGATGTTACTAAAAATATTCTTAGGAATTATAATGAAAATGTAGGTATTTATATTCAATTGTTAAAAGATATTGATTGTAATTTAGTTTATTGTGACAAAGGATTGGAAAATTGTATTTATGAAAGAACTGTTTATGCTTGTTCTATTCAATATGTTAAGAAAAACAAAAAGAAAAAATTACGTTCAGTTTTACCTATTATGATAGGTTCAAAATTAGATATCGCAATACGAAAATATAATCTAACTCAAATCGATAGCTTAGAAAATATTCCTGATGTTTGGGATACAGAATTTCAAACTGCTGATATTGCCATTACGTGCTTTTTAATTAATGGAACTTTAAAACAAATTCCGTTTTTTATTACAAATGATGCAACTAATCCACATATTGTTAAAAATAGTATAGTACGTTTGTATAGATATGATTCTAATGAAAAAGGGAAGGAATTAAGTCTTTATTTTGATAATATGGATGGATTTGATAGAGGATCATTAGTAGTAAGATTAAATGATGGTAATCATACCTATGATTTAGAAAATTTTTTCGATTGTCCTTATCCAGTTGATACAAAAACTTACTTTGAACGAATATTCCAACAAGGTTTTAAAATTGATAATTTAGAAAACAGAATCGTAGTTAGTCCTGGTCATTTATTTTTAAAATTATTTACTAAAAATTTATACATTCCTCTAAGAAATCGAGATTACGATGCTATAATTAAAAAATATAATGTAGTTGTTAAATCAATTACAAATGGAGATTTACTTCATATTATTTCTAAGAACTTTATTTTCAAAGACTAATACAAAACACAAAATGGTAGAAATGCTCAGGTGAAATCACAACGTGAAATTGTATGAACGATGAAATTTATATTGAAAAACTACACCTTATAGAGATGCTAATTGTCAATGTTATCCATATTTACCTTATATCTCATTTTACCAATTTACAAATATCTAGTAAAGTCAAATCTGTTATTATCTTATAATAATAGTTATATTGGATTTTTATGTGTATACATTTGTTTCTACGCAAGGAAATACGGATGAAATTTATAATTATTTGCAAATTGAGATTGGTAGTGATGCTTATATTGTAATTAATTCAGCTTGTATAAATGTTTCTCAACAATGTTTTGACAAAATTGATTTGGATAAAATGAAACGAAAATTTATATTCGTTGAATGTTTTCAATCGGATAATTTTATTATGATTAATTACAAAGCTGGTTTACTTTACAAGCAACTAGAAGAATTTCTTTGGGTAACCACACGAGATATTCATTTTTGGATTAAAAAATTGTATCATTTCAATTCGATAGAGCAATTGGTTGATTTTAAAGGGTATGATTTTATAGCTAGTTATAGTGTGGATATTATTAAATATTATAAACATAATGCTTTTCTGAAAAATATTTTAACTTTGAATGGCTTAAAAAATGTAGTGTTATCCGTTACGCCTGTATACAGTTTATTCTTTTGTGAAACTGTATCAGCTTTTGTGATAAAATCTCCTTTGCACCAACCTGTATTAGAGCCGGCTGATGAATATTCAAATCATTTTGTATTATATCTGTCTAAGCTGAATTTAATGTTTGCAAATTTTAAAGGATGTACACAAGAAGATTCGATAGTATTACGAGAAGATTGAAAAGTATTCGATTTATATCGCATATATACTGTTAAAATTAAATTTAATAATGTTAAAACAGAAAAATATTTTCACCCTGTTCAAGGTCAATCAAATCCTGCTGAGAAAATGACATTTTTAGGAACAGTTACTTGTGAAAAACTTGTAATTGCATCTCAAACAATGCATTTACATATAATATCTCATGGAGAGAAAGCTTTCGATTTATATTTCACTAAGCCGAATTTTGAAATTGTTCATTGGAAAATATCATCATTATTTTTATTTATATCAGTTCAGTGATTTGATATAACATAGTGACAGAATTATTTCATGAATGTAGTGCAGGTGATAAATTGTGTAGTTTGCACGGTCAAAAAGGTGTTTTACAAAAGCATGCAAAATTACCATATGCAAACGAAATTCAACCAGACATAATTATAAACCCATATTGCTTAATTAGCCATCAAACAATGGGTTAATTAATTGAAGCTATACATTCTGGCGGTAAAGATTATAATCAATTATATAATAGTGATGATAAGCTCATTCAAGTTTCAATTTTTATTGGAGGTGTTTTTTATTTTGTCATTTTATATTTAAGTAGCGAACATATTTATGCTGCTATTAATTGTAAAAATGAAAAAGTTATTGGTCAAGCTGTAAGAGGTAGATCAAGAGGAGGTGGCATGAGTTATGGTACAATGGAAACATTAAATGGTGGAATAGGAACAGGAATACCATATGCTACTGAAGAAATTATTGGAGAACATAGTGACAGAATTGCGAATTTTTACAAATGTAATATCGAGTATGATATTGAACCACCTGTGTTAGAAATGTGAAATTAGTTATCATTGCTATGTAAATCTTTTTTAATAAAATTATAAATTAGAACAAAATACATTTTTTTAAAAAATTAGTAGAAAAAGTAGAATTAGATTGAAATTTAACATAAATTCTTTTAACTAATAATTAGTAAAAATGGAATTATATTGAATTTTCGACCAAAAAAGTGAAATTAGTTTTGCTAAAATTGGATTTTAGCAAAAACTAATTTCACATTTTTGGTCGAAAATCCAATATAATTCCATTTTTTTGAAAATAAAAAGTAAAAGAAATTTGAACCAACCGTAAACTAATTCCAGGTGAAATTAGTAAATTTTTCTGCTCAGTAATCTTTTTTAACTAAATTAGTTTTCTAATTCCACTTTTTGTTCTGAAACTATTTTGGCGAAGCGTTTAAAATTGTAGTTAATTTATCTGTAATATAAAACTAATTTTACTTTTTCAAGTATAAACACAAAAAGTAATGGAACGAAATTTTATACTATTTTTAACAAAATTAGTATTTTATGCGGGAGAAACATTCTATAAATGTTCTAAAACTTTTTTGGCTAGGCGCTGAAAAATAAAATTAGTTTTATGTTACGCATAAACTAATTTTAAAAGAATAGCAAAATGTAAAAATAGTTTTGGTTCATCTATAATATAATTTTATTTTTTTAAGGTTAGTGTAAAAACTAATTTTTATTAAAAATATTCATGTATGTCAAGAAAACTAATTTTAACTTTTATGTGTAAATACAAAAAACAATTAAATATGCCTCACACTATTTTTAACAAATTAGAGTTCTAAAACTTTTTGGGTTTTCTTTAAATGTTTTAAAACTTTTTGTTTTAAAAACTTTTTGTGCACCTATCAAAAATTTAAAATTAGTTTTTATCTCACACATAAATTAATTTAACAAAAAATGAAAAAATTGAATTAGATAGAAGTCAAGCATAAACTAATTTCAAGTGAAATTAGTTTTTCATTTAGCATAAACTAATTTCAGTGTTTTGCAAGTATAAATTACATTACTAATTAAAAGTAATATATGCATTAAACTATAAATTATAGTACTCCTTACATGTGTTTGAGTTCTATATTCTGATTAGTTGATGAGATAGTGATAAAAAAAAATCATGATTTTTGACTATATATACTAGATTCTTAAATATAAAATATATAGCACACAGTTAACAATTCTTATAATTTCAATAGCTTTTAAAGTACAGAAAATTACTTAACTATTTTTAATTACAAGCAAATTTTATTAAAAGAGTTTAACGGTAGGTTTATTTTCGAAATATTTAGTAATATGAGGTAATACACAATACTCTTTATCATTTAAGATCATTAATACTTCAGGGGGTTTACATTTACAAACATGTCTATGAATAGTTTTGTACAAAAAGAATCCATTTTTACACTCGTCTGGTTGTAATCGTGTGCAATCTTTTCCATAATAATGAGATGGATCTGTACATAAGCATTCCCAATAAGAAACTTTTTGATATTTCGTTAATATAACGACACCTCCGTAAAATTTGTCACAGGGAACTGATTGTTGTATTTGACAAAAATTGTTTATGCATTTATAGTTAGAATCTGTACACAAAAAATCCCAACTGTCGATACATTTTATTTGATTGTTTGAACAATCTTCTTAATCATTCGGTCCATTTTAATTTTATAATTTTCATCTGGTAATTTTTTTGGAAAGAGTAAAAAAAATATACCTAACAAAAAAATTGAGAATAAAGTTACGTACATAATTTCTTTATTAACAAAATGAACGTAAAGTTGATAATTATGAAGAAAAACGTCATCCAAATATACAATGTGATATTAAAATTCAAGCTTGGAAAGATACTTGGTACTTATGGATGCAAACGTTAACCGAATTTAGTTGTAGTAACCTTCGCGATTATCATATTATTATTGAACGTTGGATTCCATTGATTAACAAAGCTCATGGAAGTCCAATAACAAAATTACATGAATATCAACCAACATTTTATTATTTGGATGAAGCTATTGGTCCGAAAGAAATTTTACAAGCATATTTTGATGTTCAAACTGAAGAAGTTGAATTATCATGTATATTATTTTTAATGTTCATTTATTTTAAAGAAATTATTATCAGTTTTGTTCAGTTTATGCAAAAAATAGCCAAATGAATGTAGATAACGATAGAGGAACTGTTAATTTACTTGCTAGTGGTGGATTACACGTTCATCCTTCTGAGTATTTTAAAATGTCAACAACATGGCATTTTTTATTTATTTTGGTAAATCACTTATTAGCTCATATTGAATGTTTTGAAAAATATGACACTGCTAGTTATAACGATCACAACATTGTTAAAAAAAGCTCATTCTATAAAATGTATATGTACGGTAGTATAAATCATTCATTTACTGAATTAAATAAAGTATGAATCGAATAAAATATATAGAAAAAATACCAACAGATTATTTATATAAAGTTTTAGTTCATGAAGGAATGCAAACTTTATATAAAAATGATTTATTTTCTGTTGTTGGTTCAACATTTAATACCGAAGATTTAATATCATATTTCAGTGAAGACGATATTCGGGATATGAAAAAATTATATTTTACGCCAAATTGTAAATTTATGAAAGACTATTCACCATCCACCCCAGAAACAATTATATTAAGTAATAGATCACCTAGTCCATATATTAATAGAAATTTTTCAATAAATCCCGATGGATATTTGATTAGAAACAGATCATTAAGCCATGCTTTTATGAGTAGGTCAAGAAGTTCAAGTCCTACACATATGAGATCGAGAAGTTCAAGTCCTACACATATGAGATCAAGAAGTTCGAGTCATACACATATAAGATCAAGAAGTTCGAATCCTACACGTATGAGATCAAGAAGTTCAAGTCCTTCAATTATACATAGATCGAGGGGTTCTTCAATTATACATAGATTTTTATAGGGTTTTTCAATTATACGTAGATCGAGGAGTAGATAAAATTCAAACAGAAATGCATCTAGGAATTCAAGCAGAAATACATCTAGGAATTCAAACAGAAATACATCTAGGAATTCAAGCAGAAATACATCTAGGAATTTAAACAAAAGTACATCTATGAGCTCTATAATTAATGTTTCTAGGAATTCAAATACAGAAAATAAATCCTTTCATGATGTATCTACTCAAACAGGTGGTAGAACAGGAAAATATAAAAAAAGATTAAAATTGTATAGCTATTGGAATAAACTACCTCAATTTAATAAACCACTGAAGCAAAATGAATCGATTTTAATTGTTAAGTCTCGTGAAAAAAATTTAAATTTACCAGGAAGTATATGTAAAGAAATACGCCAAAGATGCCGTTATATTAATCCAAATACTAAGCTATATTCTAAATTTCAAAATGATAATTCTGAAAACATACCATATGCTCTTGAATTAAGATATTAAGGATGTGTTGTAAATAGTATAATTGGATTTTCTAAGGGATTATAAGCTAGTGGAATATAAGTCTTATGTTCAGGAATATAATGCATATTATACATATTATAATTAAGTGTATAATCTGGCATAGCTTCAATAAAATTTTCATCTTTAATAGCTTGTGCATTATTACAAGAAATAATTGTGTTTTTTGATTCACATTCACTCAATTTTCCCATTATCCATCGGCAACATAAAATATCATGTGATGGACCAAAATGTATATTTTCTGGACAAACTGGACCTATTGGTTTTGATTTATATTTTGAAACCCAAGTTCTTATACGAACTGGAATAAATCTTGTACTTTCAACAAAAGATAAATTTAAAATTTCTCTGATTTTAGATATATCAAAATTTAAAAATGTCAAGAAGGAGTAAATTTCTTCTTCGAGTGTTTTGCAATCCAATTTTAAGATGGAATTTATGAATCCGCAATTTATTTTTATTTTTATACATTCAACAGGTAGATTTAATATATCTATATCTTTTGGCTCTTCCTTGTGGACAAAAAAATATTTTCCTTCTCGATGCATAAACAATACTTTAAAAGGTTCATTTTCTTTTTCATAAATTACTTCAGGATGTGTACATGATAAGAAGTATTTTTTACCAGGTTTATTAACTTTGATCGTTTTATAATAAATATCTAAGACTACATGATCCAATAAAATCGGATATTCTTTGCGTTTCAAAAGGTATAACACCAAGTTTTGATAATCCAAATACATTCTTAATTAAAAAGGCATTTTATTATGCTCACATTTCAATTCAAATACATGTTTGAACATATCATACAGAACAAATTTTGTTTTATATTGAGAACAACCATATCGAAAACAGTTTGAACATCTGGCATTAAAATAACCTGGTTTATTCCATAGATGAACTGGAGTATTTCTAATGTACTCTTGGAAGATACATTAGCTGATTCCTTTAGATTGTATATAAATGCGTAATTTCTAACACTTTTCTGTTTTCTTCTAATTTTTCAAACCAATTTCCATTACACCTTTCATAAATGTAATGCGTTGTATTTGAAATTGTAACACATCGATCAATAACTCTCGAGACTAACCCAGAGATGGCGCTCTTAGTAAACCAGTAACCAGGTCTTTCTAGAGTACTAACCTTTGCTTGAAACGTGTCAAAATTTTAAGTCGATCGGACCAGGAAAAAGGTTTTTTCCAAGTGGGTGCCGCGATTGCTTTCGATGGAACAAAAACAGCAACGAGTCGATGATTCAGAAAGCTGTTTATCGCTATTTACTCGCAACTTTTTTTTTTTTTGGGGGGAAAAAAAAAAAAAAAAGATTTGTGTAGAAAAGCATTGGAACAATTGTATCACCCTAAAAGGTGATTAACAAAAGGTGTTATGTTGATGAATAAAAAAAAATTTTGCAAAAAAAATGTTGTTTTCAATTTTAGACTCGGGAGTTATTGATCGATGTGTTATATTCATAAGGCTCACCATTAGCAAATGACATGCATATTACCCCAGGAATAACATTCACAGATTTTACTGCCATTTGTAAGACTTTGTTCCCAATTTCTGTATTTAAATTTTCATTTTCTTTCCAATTTTGATCCTCATTCATATTTTCATCTCCACTCTCTGCATTTAAATTTTCATCTTCATTCATTTTTTCTTCTTCAGTCTCTGTTTTAAAATTTTCATTTTCAATCTCTGTTTTCAAATTTTCATTTTCAATCTTTGCATTGAAATTTTCCTTTTTTATTTCTGAATTTACAGAAATTTCACTATCCATTTCACAAGAATCATATATTAGTTCTCCACAACAGTCATCCTCTTCTTCTTTGATCAGTTTGCTAATTTTCATATTGAATCGATTTCCAATTATATTTATATCGCCTATGTAGTCAAGACAACCTTTGAATGAAAACGCTTTACCAGAACACAATTCGGGAATGTTTGGTAAAACATTCATGTTAAATTCAATTGATACTTTGTAGTTATCCATGACTCTTTATTATTAATAAATTTTTAACGAACTTTTAAAACTAAACTTATCGTAAAAAATATTATTTAAATTTTATTTGGTAAAATCAATATCTGAAACTCGTTGAATCCAATAACATCCAGAGAAGGTTTAAATTATGAACATAATATAAACTGGTATTTATCAGAATACGAGGTCTCGAAACTAATCATGAATATATATAGTATAATATTTTTTAAAAAAAATTTGTTTATTTAAACTCAAATATAATAAAAATACATAAGAAAATATTTTTATTGTAGCGATATTTCACACATTATAAATTATTTACTTTAATAAGTTTCTAAAAAAATTTACTTGTATTTTAAGATTATGAATAAATAACAAAAAAATTATTAAAACATTATAAAAAAAAAGATTTTTTTTACTACACCATGCGTATATAAAGAGAAAAGCTTTATGATAAAACGTAAAAAAATATCATGGAAGAAGTTTATTTTGTTAAGCTTTCCCCATATGCTCGAGAACCAACTCAGCATTCTGACGATTCAGTTGGATATGATATTTATAATCCAACTAATCAAGACGTTTCTATTGAACCAAACCAGCAAGTTGAAATCAATACACAAATATCAATAGAAATACCATACAATTTGTGGATATTAATTGCATCAAAATCAAGAATAGCTAAAACATTTCAAACATATGTTGAAGGAGGTATAATTGATCAAGGCTATAGAGGATCAATTATCGTTCTTTTAAAAAATACTGGAAATGAAAGAGTTCTGATTCGAGCAGGTGATGCTATTGCTCAATTGATATTTTTACCCGTATTAAAAAGGAAATTTAAGGAAGTTTCAGCAATTGATAAAAATACTGAAAGAGGAACGAGAGGATTCGGAGGAATTTATGGATGTTAAATTTAGTAAATATTTTGAAAACATTGTATTTAATTACACTAAACAATTTAAAAATAATAATATTGTATTACCATGCTGTTATACTTATATTATTTATAAAAAAATAACATATGAAAATTTATCTCATAATAGTATCCATATTCATTTACCTATAGAAAAAATAATTCAGCTAGAACTAAGAGATTTTATCGGATTTGATTTTAAGTCTAGATATTATATTAAGAATACAGATTATGAATTGATGTTATTAGTAATTTTTTATTTAAAATGGAATTGGAACGGTCAAAAAACATGTATAAGTAAAAACTTTTATAATTTAGATAAAAGCATATCTAAAAATGTTTTGTATTTTTGTTTTACAGATGTTAAAGTCAAAATAAAACATCAAAAGTTGTATTTTAAAGTACCTTATTTATTCAATAACACGTATGATAAACATTTTTATGCTCGTTTTCAAATGCGAGTAAAACATGAAGATGAAATTTATAATAATACATTGGTCTTTTTACCTGAAATTGATGAAATATTATCGGAATGTTTAAAGACTTTTTATACGTTTGACAAATGCATCTTCTATTTGCATTATAAACAAAAAGCAACTGATACAAATATATTAATTTTGGATGAAACAGATAGAAAAATATTTTATTTTGATAAACCGTTTCACGTATATGTATACTTTCAGAACACGTTGTTGTTTAAAATTTTTATTTATAACAAGTAATGAATTCAAAAACTTTATTAGCTAAAAAAATAAAACCTTTTCGAGTAAATGAGGACGATATAGATATTAATCCAGAATTTTACGTTGAAATCAGAGACCCGTTCAATGGTGTTCAGACTTCAAGAAAGAAAAATATCGTTACACCAGTTCAACGAGTTGAATGTTTTATTCCAACAAACGTTCAAAATTATACAGAAACTGAAGTTATTAATTTAGATTCTGAACCTGAAGTTATTTATTTAGATTCTGAACCTGAAGTTATTTATTTAGACTCTGAACCTGAAATACAAAATGAGTTTGATTTTGAGGAATCTGAGAGTACAGATGATTTGAGTGATTTAAATGATCCTACATGGACACCAAATAGAAGAGGTAGTAGAAGAAGAAGACAAAATTCAGAAAATATTAATAATTTAATTAGAAATTTAAGGAGTCAAAATGAAGAGGTACAACGCAGAAATCCAAGTATTAATCCTACTAGAAATAACAGTTCAAGTAGAAATTCAAGTCCTCTTAGAAGCAGAAGTAGAAGTGCAGACCGAAGTTCAAATAATTCAAGTATTCATTCCAACAGAAGTAGAAATTCAAGTCATCTTAGAAGTAGAAGTGCAGACCGAAGTTCAAATAATTCAAGTATTCATTTCAACAGAAGTAGAAATTCAAGTCATCTTAGAAGTAGAAGTGCAGACCGAAGTTCAAATAATTCAAGTATTCATTCCAACAGAAGTAGAAATTCAAGTCATCTTAGAAGTAGAAGTGTAAACCAAAGTTCAAATAATTCAAGTATTCATTCCAACAGAAGTAGAAATTCAAGTATAGAATCAAACATTAATCCTAATAGAAATAACAGTTCAAGTAGAGATTCAAGTAATTTGAACTTTAGAAGCAGGAGTAGAAGTGCAGATCGAAGTTCAAATAATTCAACAAGTATAAGTACAAATAGGAATTCCAGAAGCAGACGAGTTAGGGAAAACATAAATTCCAGAAGACGCTTAAATTCAAGTAATATTAATTCCGAATTTAACATTTCACCAACGGACGCATTACAATCAGCTTTTCCAGAACAATTTAATAATTCAG
>BMAW01004576.1:0-14069 GCA_019974015.1 Nephila pilipes | reverse complement strand
TATTTAATATAAGTCGCGTTTTTAGGTCACTGTGAAAAATAAATAATTATTTTAATATCAGTTATACAATAGTATTAATTGAGCATACTATTTAAAGCTATTGGAATCTTTTTTTTAAATTCCCACTATTAGTTCACACTCTTCCTATATATATTTATATATCTTATTCAAAATTTCAATCGTGAATAAAATACTTTTTATTCATCTACTTAAGTTCAAATACATTTTTAAACCTTGTAGTGGATGACACTTAATGTTAATACAGTTTCTTTCAAATATTAATTCATTAATTAAATTTAATTGGTTAAAATGCATATTATTCCAACCATTTGATTCGATTTCAAAAAATGCTTAACTTGACGGGGTTTTTTTTTGGCTGAACGTTAAGTCCACGAAACGGACTAGTATACTCACATTTGGCAAAATACCACCAAATAATTCCTGTCACCAAGGGTGGTTGAGCTAAACTGCATTCCAACCTTTTAATTTACCGTATGAATTAAGAAACAAGCCAATGCTTCTGCTATGCCATTTGTCTTGCAATGGAAAAATTCGTAGAGTTTCGGTGTAGAGTCTTCATGCCTTAGGATCGAATCTCGTTGAAACATAAAATGTTTTATTTGATTTTTAAATAATTAATTTTGGTTTTATGTGGGAGAAAAAATTTCTCTTATAAAAGATATTCAGCAGAATATAAATTTAGGAACATATACCGATAATGACGAAGCGTGTAGACGGGTGGAAAAAAATTTCTTTTGCCACTTAATACTATGATTCTGCCATATGTATATACATATTTATATTAATTGTAATTATTTAATAAAATGTAAAAAAATAAGAAATAAAAATTATTTTTTAATCTAAGTAAGAATTGAATTTAAGTTTGTTTAATTACTTGTTTGTTAAGAAAAACAACAAACATCAAGATCTCTTAGTTTATTTATCTTCTATCCTTGAATTTCAGTTTTATTGTTATTAAAACTAACAGTAAAGATTTATAGTTTTTTTCTGCAGAGAGATTTTTTTTTTGGAATAATCACAGAGAAGAAACACAAGTAGTGATGCAGTACATTAATTATTATGGTACTTTTCCATTTCGTAGGCGCAAGTCAAAAAGTCGCCAAAAAAGATACATATGACGCCAAACGGAATATGTATTTTCTGTGTGTTGTCACCAATAAAGTCTGCTTAGCGAGATTTGCTCCAGTGAAACGGAAAAGTATCATTATTCTTTCAGTTCTTTTGAATGTTTCATAAGTTATATAATTATTAAATAAATACCACCGCTTAAGAGAATATGGGTGCTAAATTAATTCTTTATTTTAATTTTCATTAGAAAACTATTTTTAATATTTTACTACTTTTGTTTTACAAATAGAAGTCACTTTGCAAAAGTATACGAAAAATACGAAAACATTTTTATTAAAAAAAATGATAATCTAATACGACCTACAGTAAATGTTTTTTTTATTGCCATTCTAAGTCTCTAGAGATATCGCATTCCTTAAGATCTAAAAAGCAATAAAGTTCCAGAAACTTAATCTGGATCAATATTTTTGGAAAGGAAGATTACACTTATATTGAGAAATGAAAACATGGAAAAAAAAGTTGCCCGATGGAATAAAAATTACCTTTAAACAGCTTAAGAGAAAAAATAAAACTCAAAGTAGATAGATGGTATATATATCAACAAAATATTGATAGATTTAAGTATCAAAACAAGCGAAAAGTGAAGAGAATTAAAGCGAATAAATTAAACGAATAAATATTTCATTAATATTACTAAATAATATTGAGTTTTACAGTACCAAAGTGAAACTTACTCTTTTTATGGATTACATGGGAATAAATTATTTTAAATATTTTGTTAGTTTATTTTAAATACTATTGTATGCGTTGATGATGCCTTATTATTTGAAATGTTTCATACTTTCTCTGTATCCATTACTGAAAATTTTCTATGTTTCTATTAATGAATAATTAGCATACTACTGTTATCATTAAACATAAATCTTTTGCAAAGTAACATTACATATATTTTAGAAGTAAAGCTTTGTTATTACATTTATGGACTGCATCATATGTTAAAATGGTAATTTTATTTTATATTCTTATGCTGTTTATTTATGTTACAAATTAAGACTAAGTTTCTGATAAATGTGTTCAGTTTCAATACTTATATTTAACTCGTAACAGGTGAAATGCGGTCTTACAGACTCCTCAACATCACCTTCCATCTATCACCCTGCTTAAATTTAATCTTTTTCTAACGTCCTGTTTTGAGACTTTGAACATAACTTCTTGTTATCACAATGTTTCTTGCACATGCATCTGGTTGAAATTTATTTGCATTCTTCAAGAGTGATTTGTGAGATTTCCCTTCCCTTTCAGTGTTACAATGTTCGGCCAGAGTACACATTGCTCTGAAATTAGATCGGGGGAGATTAATTAATTCGTTGGCTCCTCGTTACGTGGAAAAGCAGTAAAATATTCTGGATGAAGTTTAAAGTAAGTGATTTTCATGATGAAGAGGACTGTGATGAAGATTTTGCCTGTGAAAGTTCTTACTTTACAGTTTCGAAAATTCCTACTGATGACAATTATTTTTCTCAAGCAGGAACCGCTAGTAATATCTTCCAAACGGAATAATAAAGGTCTAATGCTCGTGAAAACTGGTTCCCAGATTATTATTTTTCTCTAGACCAAGGATAAAAATTAAGAAAATCGTCATCAATAACGCACCAATAGGTTACATTTAGCCACTGTTTTCTAGTGTTTATGGTGAAAGACTTACAAATGAGGATTGTTTTCCAACAGACTAGGGTTTGAGATCTGATACCACTAAAGATCCGCCGTGTAATGTATTATGATGCACGTTAAATATAGTCGAGGACCTAAGTCCTCCCATTGATAGGGAAATTTGAGAAGGAAGTGCCAACTGAAGTATTCTCCTTCTCGTTTCACCGACTTTTAAAATTAAGAG
Source organism: Nephila pilipes (assembly GCA_019974015.1). Classification (NCBI taxonomy): domain Eukaryota; kingdom Metazoa; phylum Arthropoda; class Arachnida; order Araneae; family Nephilidae; genus Nephila; species Nephila pilipes. Next base: position 11,086 of record BMAW01004576.1, on the reverse strand, counting down.
GCCTACAATGGTTGCTACTACGGATAAAATTGTTTTCATAGATCATAAACATAATCAAAATGTTAAGACTCCAACTAACAACACAGTGCGACTTCCTGGACGTTGCGGAAAGTCAAAAACCAAAAATGTATGGGAACTACATTTTTGGATCCATCTGCGTAAGGTTCCTTCAGTTCCATTTTACTAATGGCTATTTACGGATAACTGTGAAAAGGACAAACGTAAGGATTGAAAGAAAGAAAAAAAAATATAAGTCATAGAATAAAGTTAAATGACAATATAAGCATTGTTAAGTTGAGAGCCCTTTTTAATTCACTCATATACAAGCAAAATTAAAATCAAGAAAAATTTATCCTTTGTACTCATCAAACAAGAAAATACAGTAAATTTATGTTTACCTTATCAAAATCCTGTTTGTCTTATATGTCCGCACAAATTATGCAATTAATGCTCAAAATACGATTAACGCTAATTTTCTTCTAGGAAATCACTGTTATACTTATAGTTCAGATATGTCAAAAGTTTTCTATGTTGTGTTATATTAAATTTTACACTAACAAAATTTCGTTTAGATTAAATAAAAAAACCCATTCCTTTTAATTATTAATTATATAAAATTTATGGCAGAATATAATTTTCATCAGACCTAATAAGGCACAGGTACAGTCCTTTAAGGCATCCAGAGAGTATTTAACTGTATTTCTGGTTAGAAGAACTCGCATAAAAACTAATCACACATTTTTTTTCTAGACGCTCATCTATTTAATACACTCTTATATCATAGGGAAAAATTTCAAATCTTTGTTCAAAAAAAGCTTTTTATACCCAGACAAATCATAGGGGTAATGGACCCAGTGTCTTTATTAGAACTGTAAGTTTTCTATGTATATTTTCAAATAAGATGCCACAATCATCCTTCATGACACTTAAAATGCATGCAGACATTACTGCTGTGTTCACAATGTTTAAAAATTCCCGTTCTGTTGCTTTCGTTCTTAACAAGCACATGATTACTTAAGAAAAAAAAAAACTTTTAGTGGCTCGAAAATAAAAATTAATGTTAAAATATCGACAAATTTTCTCTTTACTAAGGGAAAGAAATACATCTCTTCTTCCCCCATTTATAGTACTAGAATGCAATGGACAATTTCTACTAGGTGTTATCCTTGATAAAATTCTAACATTGAAACAATATATATTACACAACCACGATAAAAGTTCAAGAAAACGAAATGCCTAGCTTTTAATTTATAGGGACTATAAAAGAGTTCTGGAAAACATGTCGCTTCTTTTCGCTTTCACTTTAGTATAATGTTATCCTATGAGAATCTAATGTGGGCCTATGTGGCAAAGTAAAAAATTAAACTGCAAGAAAATACTGAAAATTCTACTTTAAGAATGAAAAAGAAAGAAAGATTGTGCAATAGAAATTCCGAAATTATAAAGGCTCTCTAAATGCCAACTTTTGTAAGAACATATTAAAATATCTATAAAATTTTTCAACGATATATTCCATATAGAGTATTATATCATGTTAAATATCTACAAGAATATGTAAATATCTACAATATGTCCCTAATCAAAGCATAAGAGACAAAATGTATTTTTTCTCGACTACTAATAACGCCTATAATTTGTTTTCTCTCCAAAAATAGTCAATTAATTTTTTTCTTTTATTTTTCTTTCATAAATGTTTTGTTCTTTAAATTAACTTTTTATTCTGTTAGACGTTGGTCGTATAGACACTAACTGTACTCGCTCCGCTCATTCTCACGCAAACACAATGACAACTATGTTAGTTATGTTAACACATAACTGGGGTGGTCATTGGAGTTGACTTCCTTCCAGATACTATCAAAAAAATTAAAAACGCTTCACGCAACAACATCTTTTCCTGCTAACATGACAGAAAGCACTTTGAATTTTAACCATTTTCCAATCAATTGAAGAAACAAATGAGAAAATAGCTCCCGAAACATACCACCGATGGGTTGCCAACCTTTCACTACACCTATGAAAATGATTTAAATCCATTAAAGTATAAGTTTATCTAAGAGAAACTTAACACGAGCTTGAGGATTACTGACGTAATACTAGGTAAAAGCACAACTGTTGTGTTTGCATGACCTCTCCCTTTTTTCACTTTGCAATTTGCTTGATAATGCGTGCTACTCTGCACTTGCCTCTACTTTGATATAGTAAGAATTTGTTCTTACTTGAAATATAATTATTTCTTGGAAAATAATCTGAAATAGATGCTATGAGCTACATCAACGCAAATATCATAATTTAATCGGAATGGGGTTTGTAACTCTTTTCATAAATCTGTAGGATGATTTTCCTAAGAGTCAATTCTGCCATCAAAATGTAATTACCGATTCATTAAATTCTAAGAATTGGAAAACAAATCCAAATCCAGAATTAGAAACAAGGAAGAAAAACATAGAAATACGTTTACATTCATGAATTGTTACGTTTGTTCAAGCGTATTCCAAATTTGAAGTGATATATTGCATTTTTCTGATTTAGATCAGCATGAAGTACAGCAATGTTTGAATAACCTGAAAGACAATAGTAATACATCCCTAATTTTGACAAAATTGACTTATCTAGCTAAATCTCTAAAAGCTAGTGCCATGTTTACTCCCAATTCGTCAAATACTACTGAAGATCAAGAATCTTCAACTAAAATAGAATATGCAGAAAAGATTTCTGCAACTGTTAATGTTGATGCCTCAGTATGTAATGAAACTTTAAAAGCCTTTAAAATCGATTGAAAAAATTAAATCAGAAAAAGTGTAGAAGAAGGAAATGCGCATTCATTACAAATATAGAAGTGAAAAGGCCCTTTCAATTCCTTTAAAATTGATGCAATAAAAATTTGAACTTTACTCGGATATTCAGTATAGTTAGGTTTTTACTTTTATCTCCTTCAATTTATAATATTATATATTTTATGATTAAGCAAAATGCTTCCAACTATATTTTCTTCTAGTAAAACAGTATTGAATTACATGCATTGGCAGTGGATGCAATGTAAGTATATCAAGTTCTATTATTAATTAAACAACATGCAAAAACTATTTTCAATTGCATACATAAATTAAGTATATTACTTCTTTAAAAATAATTTAAGAAAAGTGTTAAAGTATAAATCCTAAAAACAGTAAAATATTGCAATATAATGTTCGTTTATGCTATATTTTATTCCAAACGTTAAATTCTTTCGACTTTAGAGCTCATTGTGGATTTAAATTTGAAGTTTCAATTCTATTGAAGATTGTTTATTATTTTGTTGAAGTTCATATAAATTGGTTTGTTCTGATACATAATTTTGCAAAAGTGATAAAGTAATATATGTATATTTTAAAATTGAATACAAAGAGTATTAGGAATTTGAAAACATAGAGCATTATTCGTTTTTATGTATAATACAAATATATTGAAATAATTCTAGATAAAAAATTATATATGTTTATGAAACCTTAAGTACACAAGTAGTGATTATACTGTATGATGTCTTTCTATAAATGATTTTGATTTGTTAAAATATTTTTAAACATTTTTTTTTCTTTCTATTATATTCGTGTATAAAGATTTGAGTTTTATTGATGAATAGATTCTTTATTATATCACCTAACAAAAGCTCAATGTTTTTCAAAATTAGATTTATCGTCAGGTTTTGATTGTTTGTTAATTAACTTCGCACTTAGAAGCAACCCGAGAGTTATTGGTGACGAATCTCATAATTTTAAGACTTGATCATGAGCCAAGGACTACATTGAAACAGGAAATTAATTCTATCTCTAAACTTCCACATTATGTCAAAGGGGATGACTTACAACTTAAACAGACGTAACATAAATCAGCCCTTCCATATTTCGAGTCAAATAACATTAGGGTTCGAACTCACGATTTGACGAAACAACGTCTGCAGTGAGTTCACCACCAAATCCTCTAGGTTACCTCGGTCTCTTTAAAATCAGGTTATCGGGATATTAAAATAAATCATAGTGATTACGAAAACCTAATTTGAACAACAAAATATAGGTTTTATGAGTGGTTGAAGATACATTTTGAATGGAGAAAAAACGCACCCAAGTTATTAAGTTATTAGATAAATTTTAAATAAGTATAAAGTAAAACTTGCTCTAAATAATTTTGATGATAAATTCAGGTAGTTGGAACAACCATGTACCGTATCTAAAAAAAGACTTTTATTATCTCTGAAAAATGGAAGATAAAGTTTAAAAAAATCTAAACGCGAATTCGGAAGAAATGTATTAAAATTTTTATTGAGTATAAAGTTTCAACAGAACAGTGTTCTCCAAATAATGCTAAAATTGAAGTCATCAAATAGTTGTTTTCACAAAATTGTAAAAGAACTTCAAATATTTTTGGTAGCATTAATATTTTCGCTAGTTCATTAGCAATTAGGAAGATCTATGATTAGCTCTGAACATGTTGCTTAAAAAGGTGCTACATTGGACTGATCAGAAAGCTGCCAGACGGCCCTTCTAGATTTTAAGAACTCGTTAATTTTCAGAATAATTTTATCCCTTTTTTCATCCAAATTATAAGTTGCATTTGTATGGAGATGCACTGCACGAAGCTCTAAGAGCAGTTTATAGATAAAAACAACTTGTTAACTTAAAACATCCAATTTCCTTTCAATCTATAAGCTTCGAACTAATGAAAGAAACTATATCATCCTAGAAATAGAATGCCTTGTAATAGTAGATGCATTAAAAATACTAACGAGGGAAGCATTTTGCAATTTAAACAGACCAAATTGCTATGTTATGGCTTAAAAGTGCTAAATATTTAACTGGAAGATTAATTAAATGATAAATTCCAAATTAGATGTTCAAATTATGAGTCAATCAAGTTTTCTAGAAATCCTACTTTTCGAAACACTTTTTTTTTAAATAGCTCTCTTATTTCAAAAAGAAATAGTAATCGGACATCAAATTTTAAAAAATGTAAATTATCTTAAATACATGAAAGCTGTTGATATTCTGGCTATCAGTTAGAAAAATAATTAAGCCTTTTTTATACATTTTCTTTAAGAAAGGAATTATTTGAGAAAATCATGAATATTTTGGACATTCAGGAGTTTAAAAAATGCTGAGCTTAATATCAATGCAATACTACTGAAAGGTTATAGTCAAAAACATTAGCTCTTATGCAAACTACACCTGTCCCTCGATTTACACGGTTAATTGGAACCAATTAACCGTGTAACCGTTCCTGAGAAAACCGTGTAAAGCGAAAATTAAAATTTTTGTATGAAAAACCGTGTAAATCGAAAACAGCTATAACCATGCGTTTTAAACTATTTATTCAATATATATTATAAATTCAAAGTGTTTTCAATCATTTATTCAATATAAAATAAAATAAAAAACAAAATTCAAACAAAATTGAGATAGTTATTATAAATTCAAAGTGTTTTCATCTACACTGCTATCACTATCCCTTTCAACGACAGGTCTTTTACGGGTTTGTATAATTTCACTTTCATCGCTCGATAATATTATTTCATTAGACGCTGTTCCGGTAGTTGATCTATTAGGATTGATTTCATTTCGGCGAGACATAGAAATAAAATTTGTAATTAGTGACTGTGATTTGTAATTACGCAATTATCACAAATAAATAATACGGTTACAAATACAACAATGATAGATAAAAATATAACAAAATAGATAAAAGATAGTCAATAGGTAATAGATAATCAATGAATTAAAATTATGCGGAATTTGACAGTTTGACAATTTTTTTTTATTTGAATTTAAAAAACCGTGTAAATCGAAAACGTGTATATCGAGCACCGTGTAAATCCAGGGACGGGTGTATTGTGAGGTTTGCTAATTAATTAAAATGTCTTCTCTAAAACAGTTTGGGGTCTTACAAGTATTATCTCCACCATGGAACAATTTTTATACATACTTTGTTGATATCGTAGGTGAGCTAAATTAATCTAACTCCACTAACTATTTAGACGTTTTCATTGATCATGAAAAAAAATACACGTCTGTTACATCTAAAAGTGTTACAACCCAAACGTGTACTCAATGTTTAAAACAAAATTTGAACATTCTAGATCAAAAATTCTTATATTAAGTGATAGTAATACTGCCTTTAGGTCATCGGTATTTAAAAAATTCCATCGCAATAAGATTGTCACACAAAATTTAACATCTGCTTATCAACTACAAACCAAAAGAATTAACCGAACCAATTTATCATCATTCCTTTAAAATGACAGAAAAATAAAACTTTTATTAAAATTCCATTGACAAAGCTTTTAGAGAAAGTTACTCATGAATCCTACGATATCCCTCCTGCGGTTGCATCCTATTCAAGAACACATTAGACGTATTCAAGAACGTTACGAAAAGTACAAATTTTATCATTCTCATTTTCAGCAAAGAAATGTATAAAATTTTTACAAGAATTCGAAATCCTAAAAACAGGATATTTGGTACATCATCTTATGAACCATACACAATTTAAAAACTGTTAACCAAATTGACTTAAAAAATTGATAAACTGAACCAAATTGACTTAAAAAATTGATAAACTGAACCAAATCACACTTAAGGGTTATGATATTATCCATGCATTACAACTTAGACATTTTCTTTCTAAACATTAGATTCAATTAATGATTGTTCATTGATAAGATTCATCTATTTTTTCCAATGTGGAGCCTGTATGCACTTTATCTGCTCAAATCTTATGGGTACATCTCAAACAAGTCATGGCCATATCCAAACAGAACATATACATTGTTAGGTTATAAGAGCTAATGTCCCATTTTATATGTAATGTCTATCATTCATATGTGCTATTTTATTAATTTAAGAAGTTCAGTAATTGTAAATAAGATTGGATGAATAGTAATTGGAAGTTCAATGACCTAGGAACATGCATTATCTTAAAAACATCAAAATTAAATTTAAATTGAGGTTCATCCAAAGTATCGACCCTTTGAAAAATGGGTCACATCATCTCTTTTCTCCCCATAAAATAATGTGTTGACATTCTCATTCTACGGCATCAGCCAAAAGTATAGCAATAAACATGAACTATATATATATATATATATATATATACATACATACAATTATATTTATATATATATATATACACATACATACATACATACATATATATATATATATATATATATACACACATTCATACATATATATATATATATATATATATATATAAATATATATATATATATGTGTGTGTGTGTGCGTTTGTGTATGTGTGTGAGTATGTGAGAGTGGGAGACAAATAGAGACATATAGGGCTAAATGGTTAATGAATTTTGTGTGTTTCAAATGGACAGACGCAACGTAACATCTAAGCTAATAATGTAACAATTTCTGTTTGTGCGTTTTATATGTTCTTATGTTCTTAGACTTTTGTAAGTGGCCATGGTTTTAGACTCATGACCGTTGGTTTTCGTTGAGTCGCGGGTTCGAGCCTTCGCCATTAAAGATACGCCGTGTTACCGGTGCTGATACACGTAAATCTGTCAGAGCCCAAAGTCCTCCCATTGGCAATGTATGGGAGTTAGAAGATGGGGGTGCCAGCTCAGCAGTTTTCCTTGTAACTTGACCGCGAGTTACGAGGTGCGTCGCCAATAGCCCTCTTGTTGCTTCTAATGCGACGTTAATAAAACTAAACTAAAAACTCGTCTTTTGTAAGATCTTGGAAATAAATCTTATTTTTTACGATTTGTTTGTTTTTTGAAGACGAAGGCTACAATTTTTATTTAATATAGGAAAAATTAGAATAAAAGTGTAATATACATTAATAGGTTATTCAAACATGGATAAATGGAAATGTTATCAGTAATCTTTTTTTTTTTTTATGTAAACAGTAACATATTACAATGAATTATACAGAACCGGACCAAAACAAAATATTGAAAACACTATAAATTTAACTCATAAAACTGGTTAAATTGATGGTTTCAGTCCAATCCTAAATAGGAATGTGTACCAATATTTGTGCAGTTTATCAAATAATGAAAATAGATAAGACACATAAAAATTTAATAAAAAAATGTAATTTGTTTAATACAAAATTATCAGTATACCAACATTTGCGTGGCTGAAAACAAAATAGAAACATACAAATTTTTGAACACATAAAATAGAAAAAATGTTATTGTAAATACACTCTATATTGAAATAAAATATAAAAGAAACTATGCTTGTGTCGTTTGTGGCTATACTTGAGATACAGGACGTGTAAATTTGTGGTATGTGGGCCACAAGATATTGTTTTGGACAAGGCAAAATTTAAGAAGTTCGCTTTCTTTTCACACACACACACACACACACACACACACACACACACACAAATCGGATGCGCTTTAGAAGCCTTTCAAAAGAAAAAATTGTAACTATCCATTCTGCCACCTGCAACGTAACTCTTCCTATTCCTCAGTTTATCTTCAGTTTTCAGTCTATCCTAAACTTTGATGTCTGCACGTATTGAGAACTTTTGTGTATACGGTTTTTTTAATCACATAAATATCGAAGATATAGATAATGACATCAAAATGATTTCAGCATGACGCAAATATGAGAAGAATGGTGATTGTATTTGTAGAAGAGTTTGCTTGACGTAAGCATTAATTATCCATTTAATGGTTATGTAAAAAGAGAGTACGAAAACGGGGTACATTTGGAAAATCGCCCTTTAACTGTTTCCTGGAAAATCATGAAGGTGATTGCTTCAAAAACTGCAAAAATGATTATTGTCTGGAGAAAAGTTTCCAGTCATTCAATAATACATTCTTCTAAAAATTATTGCACAACACATTGGTTAGTCGACACTATATGGGAAACTCGTGACATCGGCATCAATTCCGAAGTCAGCTATGTCAGTTGGCGATGGGAATCAATTTCGGAACATGATTCTGACAGTTAAAGCAATTACATGTTCATGCATATATTTAAAAATCTTTAATACAGATAAAATAAATAAAGTATTCACTTATTATTTCTCATTTTCATTCGTTTTAAATTATATTTTATCAGATATCGATAAACCTTTGTTTCAATATTTTTTTTTTTAATTTTTCAAAAAAAAGTTTGAGAATTTGGGTGTGGCTTAGAATCGAAGGTGGTATTTTTACATAAAAATTTGTTGAGAATTTGGAGTTCGGCTTAGAATCGATAGCGGCGTAGATTCGAATAATTACGGTGTACATATATCTTACAAAAATCGTATCATATAATAAGAAATTAAAGGACAAATAGTAGTTGGGATGTCTTACTGTGTTATTATTCCATAATAATCTTTTATCTTACTTGACATTGGTTTTATTGTAATTCAGTATATAATTCCTTTTTAATTCTTAAGAAAATATATATTGAGTTTCCGAGGAAATCCAATTAAATTTAAATTTAATGCGTTTTATTGATTATATGCTGCTTTTAATTTCAACAAAATTTAATAACACAACAAAAAAACTATACTACATAATTAGAAACAAGTTCATTATTTTCATTTACTACGTTCAATGTTTAACAAAAATTTCTCTTGATTTTATTCCAATTTGGAATGCACAGTTCGAAATGTAACAAAAGCACCCTTATGGATGGACAAGTAAATTATATCTAGGAAGAATTGGCATATTGAAGTGATATTTTGAAAATGTTAGTTTTCACCACAAAGATAAAATGATTAAAAACTGAGCGTGAGTATAACAAAATATTTTGGTTTATATACAAAATCATTGCACCTCTCAATGTGATGTTGAGTTGTCTCCACTATTATTTCTAATGCACTCTACCACTTTGTGTCGTAATAGCAGAACGGCCAATAACATTCTACAAATTTTCCATGGGTAATAAGTCAGGTATGCATTTGACAAAGACATAGTATCTATAGTTCTTGAAATGGCAACGGTATGAACATTATCGTCGTACAAGATACTGGAATGATAATTCGCGAAAGAAATGGCAACGGATCGAAGGACTTCCTTATTAACCTTTGGACTATTAATGTGGTTTTGATAAAGACCAACGGTAATAGGTTATATATATTAAATAGCAGCCCATCCCATGAGGAAGACAAAAGCGAAACTCATAATTTAAGATCATCTGCTGCCATTTCTCACGGTCTATGCTGTTCATTCAAGATACCATTGCAGGCTCTTTATATGGTGTCAGAGGACATATCAGTAACAGTTTTCGTACAAGCAGTCTAGAAGCATGCGGTCGCCTGATAATGGTACTGGGTCTTACAGGATGATACACAGATGTTTTCACTATTCGTGTAAAGCTCCGAATTGTAGAGGATAGTATGCTTTACTCTTGTAATAAAATTCTTCGATTTATCCTAATTGTATTCGAATTAAATCTCCCTATGCCTACTTCTCTTGAGTGATGACTTACGTGTACCCATTTCTGCCCGGGAGAAACTGTAACAGCTTTGCGACCGATATGACGCCCTGTCAGACGAAAAGATAATTCGCATTCATGTAGTTCTACAGGGAGAACCTTTTCAATATGTATATCTGTTTCAATGACTGTTTTTCTGTACTCAAAAGCATTCTAAACTTTAAAACGATAAATTAAACTTTTCGTTAGAATCAAAATTGCCCTCATTGGGAGCACTTTTTGAATGATTTTAGTGGTTTTATTGTCACATGTTTTCTCGCATTTTAATCATTTACGTATCTAACACAGGTGAAACATTTTTTAATCTTTATTTATATATCTTGCTTTTCAATCTTGTTTTGATGATGAACGTATAAACTAACTCAGCTGTTACGCAAAATTAAATAACATATAATGTGACCGACTAAAAATGTAATAATTATATCTTTCTGAAATAAATAATCAAAACGCATGTGTTTTTATATGTTCCTAGAGACAAATATTATTCTTTTAGTAAACAGTTCAAGTAACAATCATATTCTTATGTATACAATCGTTGAAATAAATATTTCGTAAGTGTCCTAAGACACAGAAGTTCTTTTAATATTTTAGGAACTAATAATATTCTTTTATAATGAGTCATTAAGATATATATTTGGATTTATCCC